>JAOEHY010014606.1:0-44120 GCA_025447955.1 Psilopsiagon aurifrons
AAGACACCATCTTAAGAAGGTCATGCACTCACAATAATATATAAAAGCTCACAATTTCTAATGCTTCCAAACCAAAAATAAAGTATTGCTTTACAAATCATAAAGCAAACATTTACCACAACAACAGAATACAAATCAAAACCCTGCACCTTTGAGAACCATTAATAAAGATCACTTATTGAATGCAAGATAGGTTCTTACTTTACAGCTTAGTGTAATTGTAGTCTATTAAATAGCAAGTTCAAAGTTACGATTATGAGTCATCAGGAATCAAATAATACTTGAGAGATGAGAAAGTCTGAAGAAGTTGATGAAAACACCAAGCACAACAGTGTTGTGCCCAATTAGGTCACTGGACGCAGATGACCTTAAAGTCCTTTCCAAACCTAACCATCCTTTAGATTCTATGATTATCTAAAGGAATTGATATTTCATCTTTGAGCAGTGGTTGAGAGATGCTCTCTCCCCTGCAATGCCAAGTCCAACAGACCGAACGGAGCTGACCACAAATGGAGCATTTCTGCTCTGCCCCTTCTAGACAGTAGAGTTATACCCCAAAGCATGAGACTGGATTCACTTTATTATGGTTTTGAGCACCCACAGATACAAAGATATTAATGGTCACATTGTTCAGGCCTTTATAAAAACCATGGCTTCTGGCTACAATAAATTCTAAGTAGAATATGTGTATATGCAGTCTGCACTAAAACACCTTTGTTTTTTTACTATTCATATAGAAAAGAACAATTAAAGTTCTTCGCCCTTGCAGTTACAGAGAGAGATTCCAATATTTGATTCTTAACAGAAATTGTACATGAAAACACTCCCTTTACTGACAAGGCTATGGCTGAATATTTGGAGAATCACATTTTCAAAGAAGCTTATATTTCTTACCTGTATGGTAAAATGTGAGGAAAAACAAAAGCACTCCCATAAACACGTTACTCAAAAAGGTGACAACTCCGCAGGTTATTCCTTCTGGAACAGGGTAGACTGTCTCCACGAACAGCTCAAAGAATATTGGTACACTGCTGTTGAGGAATATACCCAACAAAATGCAGGATGTGTACAGTGTAGCTGTAATGGAAACAAAACAGTTATTAATTTCATGCTGGCATTTTTTCCCCTTGTTCAGAGCTGCCAAGAATACTAATACTTGAATAACCAAAACTGCATAAAATGATTTTTATCCTCTGTGTATCACAAAGCATATCACATCCCACTTAGTTTTAGGCAGAATGCAAGCACTGATTTGGGAGGGAGGGGAAGGAGGGGAAGTAGTATCAGATAATTCTGATTTTTTCTTTTATTATTATTTTTATTATTATTTTTTTAAACAGAACCCATGAAGACACATTCAGTGAGTTGAAATTCACTTGTAAGTAAAAAACCAACAAAATTACGAATGCAAAGCATCACCCATTTTTTCATTTACCTCTGAAATGAACACAAACTATTGTCCTACACACAATTAGGAAAGGGAGCAATTAGTGCACCAAATTGGAAATGGACATGGATTAAACTTTTGACTTAGCTCTAAAGGTCAAAACTAATTTTGCTTCCATTTTACATATAAATACTAATGATCTACCAGATAACAAGACATTAGTATTCAGCTGCAACATGTTGAATCCCTTTTGGCTTCAAAAGGAAATGAAGGGCACCGAGTACCTGGCAGAAACAGGACATATTTGATAATGCAGATTATTCACCACTGTACAGCATATTGTTTTTCTTGGACAAATCAACAGAAGAATACAGATATTTCTTCAGTAGCCTCAGGTATTTTGTTGTACCTTCTCTGCCACTGCCAAATATTTCACAGCTTAGCATCTTACTATAGCTGCTTTATATGCTACAGTAGTACCTATTTAGAAATGTAAATAATGAGCTACCTTGGGAAGGGAGAGATTTCCTGACCTGCAACTTCATCAACCTGAGACTCCTGATCAAGTAAAAAGCATAAGGAAACTATACAAAGGCTTGGGAAAAAAGGAAAAAAAAAAAAAAAGAAGTCTGGAATAATTTCTGAAGTTACCACCAAAATGACAAGGAAATGTAAAAAAGTATTTCAGATATCAGTGTTACAAAGTCATAGGGAAATTATTTATAGCATCTTTTTACTGCAGTATGGTGCAAAATTCTTAGGTTTTTCATATAGATATATATGTTTATATAAAATAGAAACTGCATTTTCAGTTTAATTTATGTTCTTCTGTCTTGGGAAGGGGAGAAGTGAAACAGCTCTGCATCACCTTCTGGTATGCATTGCCCAAGCTTTCAACTGAGAAACTGCCAGGAAGCAGGAAACGTCCAGCTTAAAAAAATATTAAAAAAAAATAAATCCACATTTCTTAAAATATGAAGACTCATGGAAAAGAGATAAAGGCATTAAGAAGCAGAAAGGGCTGTCTATCAGATCCTCTGCTTGATGTGGTTTGCTTCCAAAGCACAAAGACATATTTCTTTCTCTACAGAGGATGTGCCTGGGCATGAAGACAAAAAAGAAGAGGACAGCAGTCCCAGGCAGAAAGATGACAGAGATGGCATGACTTCAGACGGGACAGCGGGCCCCTGCTTTTTTGTAATATACCAGAATGTTCTGAATTGTTATGACAAAAAAAAACCCAACACCAAAACAAAACAAAAAAAGAAACGAAACAAAAGACTTTTCCAAGTCTCAAATTCCCATACTATAAACTGCAGAACAAAAGTCAAAGAAAGTGACTAATACTGACTATTCTAAACCTAACTAATCCTAAACCTAACTAATCTATGGTTCTATGATGCAAGGTATGCTCAAGAGTTGTAAGGGAGGAAGGAAAAAAAAACCCTAACCAGTACATAGCTGGGGTTGTTCAGCTTGGAGAAGAGAAGACTCCAAGAAGACCTTATTGTGGCCTTTCAGGTCTTAAAAGGGGTCTATAAGAAAGATGGGAAGAGACTTTTTAGCAAGGCCTGTTGTGACAGGGCGAGGGGTGATGGTTTTAAACTGAAAGAGGGGAGATTCAGGCTGGATGCGAGGAAAAAATTCTTTACTGTGACGGTGGTAAATATTGGTACAGGTTACCCAGCGAGATGGTAGATGTGCCATCCCTGGAGACACTCAAGGCCAGGCTGGATGTGGTTCTGGCCAACCAGATATAGTTGAACATGTCCCTGATCATTGCAGAGGGGTTGAACTAGGTAACCTTTGAAAGTCCCTTCCAAAACTGTTCTATGATAAGAATGCTCTTCCTAACAGGCTCTTCTAGCTAACACTGAAGGATTCATTCCCTAGTTACAAGATCCAGAGATTTTTGCTGAAAGTCCTCACCAGTACTTGAAATTTCATGAACTTCCTTTTTGAACTCCTGTTTACTTCCAACACCATTGCACCTCAGTCTGTCTCTAACTGGTATCAGGTGTAGCCAGCAAATACGAACAGATTCAGCTATTTGAAATTTTTGTGTTGTCTCGAGAAATCAACAAGTAAATCAAATAATCTTTTAAGACAAATGAACATCTATCCCTCGCTACACTCAACTGAATGTAGCTGTAACTACTTGTAACTTCTAAAGAACTTTTTCAGAACTTTCCCCAAAGGAAAGAAGGTAGTAGCCACCTGTAATTCTGTATCAGAAACTCGATCAGTGGAAATAGCTGTGAAGCTGCTGAAAACCACAACAGCACCATCAGAAGCGGAGCTGCACACAGAGTGCCAGAGGCAATACCTCTGCTGGAAGACTGAAATCTCCTCCATTAAGAACATCCGCGAAAGAAGAATCACATGCCTCTGAACATAACTGTAATTTCTGGAAACTTAAGATTCACATCTGATAAAGACAAAAATGTGCATCTAAAATCAGAAGCCATTTAAAAGATCAAGATTTCAAATTTTAGTCAATACAGTTGGTGCCAAAGTTTTCACAAAAAACCCAGAAGCCTTCAAATAAATTTGTTAGTTTAAAATATGCTAGTTGAATTACATCATTGCTTATCACTTACTAAACTGTATTAAGACTAGACCATAAGCAAACAAGAATAACTCTGTACTTCAAAAACTACCTTACATTTCCTTGTCACAGCACCTTGTTTCAGTCATGCAAATACATCCACTGGCATGCACCTCACATTTCCATACTACCATGAGGAAAGCAGCTTCAGCATTGCTTTTTGGTTCTCCCAGAAGTATTACCTGCCTCAAATGTTCATGTCAAGACTGAGACTACAGGTAACACTTATAAAACAAGCTAAAACAAGCTCTACATATATGCACACCCATATTTGGAAATAATATGCAGAAATGTCAAGGCAAAAAGACAGGCAGAATATAGTGTCTAGTAGATGCTAATTTAAGTTCAAAGATCTAGTGGAAATGACAGCTTTTAACTGGTAGACCAGAAAAAGAAGTTCTGAATGGAAGGAGAAGTACACATTCGTAAGCCTCCCTTAATGAGGACGTATTGCACTGATAGAAAAATATTTTTTATTTCATGTTTCTGGAAATCATCCAGGGTCCTCCAGAGTGCTATACAAATAAGCTTATTCCATTAACTTGGCAATTAAGTCACAAATCTAATTGGTCAACTAGACTGAAAAATCAAAGTTAAGATACTCAGTTTCACAAAAAAATACGTTACGGGAAAAAGTCAAATAAAAAAAGTCAAATAAGAGTTCAAAAGCAGCTTTTGCCTTTTATTTCACCCACTAAGTAGCACATCTCATATTTCAGCTCATGGGCAACAAGATACTGTAGCAGGGAGAATATGACCCATTAACAGAGACCATTTACTTTTCATTACAGCGACCTTGTATTGAATGAACACAAACAATTGCTATGATTTTATATTGTAGAAGAACAGCTGCTAAAGTTACAGCAAATGTTTTTTCAATTAAGACTATCTTGATGACAGTCATTGGAAATGAATCTAAGGACATGAAAGCACTGTAGAAAAAAAAAAGGAGGAAAAAAAAAAAGAAGAAAAAAGAAAAAAAGAGATGATTTACCAAGAAGCTAACATTATATCCTAAAGCTTAACAAGCAAACAACTAGCTTGGATAGGCATATACTGGGGAAGCACGTCATGCTATTAGCATAAAAAAAAATCACTTTTTCATAAGAAAAGGAATTAACTCCCTGTGAAGCTATGCACAAAGTTGTGTACCCAAGATAGTGGCAGCTGTGGACATCAATAAATAATGGAACTGGGCTGGGTTTCTCTGAACTATTTTGATTAATGTTTTAAAGATGTTTGTGTGACTTAAGCAACTATTTCACAGCTTGGCCACTGCACAAAGATCGGGGAAGGCAAAACACTCATCCAAAGCACAGCTGCTTGAGAGAATTGGCCTGGAGCTGCCACAGCAGGAGGCTCAAGTTAGGCTTTGTCATGTCATGTTCATGCTTGAGGTGTGAGGCAACCCATGCTATTCTCTCAGCACTCATTCTCCTGGCAAGGATGGAAAGAAGGATTGAAGTATGCCTTGATAGTAAGAATTGATATGTTATCAGTTAGGTGAAGCAAGATACTAACTGAGGACTGATGATGATACCAGTGGCTTAGTACAAAAAGAAGAAAAATCAGTAGGAAGGAAGGTTCCTTCCTGGCTTCTTACACTCTACAGGTCTTCAGCTACCAGTTGGCAAATACATGCCTGTATCCCAGACAGAGACTTTCTTTTCTCCCAGCCACAAGCTGTGGCAAAAGGAAAAAGCCTGGGAATTCAAACAGGGATGTGATGATGTGATTTAAATGATGGCATGCATTTGGTGTCACCAGATGAGCCTGCAACACAGCAGGAGTCTCAACTATCTCTGATGACGACCAAACAAGTTCTCAGAACTGCCCAGGATGTTCAGCAACATGTTTACCAATTTACTCCTAAATTATACCATCACTAAATGTATGTGCAATCCAAGTCCAAATTAACGAAAGGGCCTCTACCGATGTAAACAGCTATCAACCCACTGTCACATACATCTTGGATTATTTTTACAAATAATATGAAATATTACAATTTCTTAAAAAAAAAAAGTATTTTGCATGTAAATTTACAAAGGAAATGCAGATACTCTAGAGCAGTATCAACTGCAAGCAGGTGGTACAGTATCTTCTTCCAAAGTCCTCTGCCAGGAACTCTTGAACTGTACATTTTGTAACAGTTCTCTTCTCACACAGACTGAGCCAAGACTCACACAATTTTCATACGGATAAACAGGAAAGTAAGTAAAACTGAATATGTTCTCTTGGGTGCAGCATACAATTTAAAGCGAAACCTGCAAAGATCTAGGGCACTTTATTAGTTATAACAGTATCCAAAATGCCAAAATGAAAGATAATGCCTCATGTGGATGCATGCTTCATTGACATCAGTATGCCCACAAATGATCTGAACAAATCAAAGTCTGTTCCTACCAAACTCTGTAATGCCTTAAAGTGAAATCAAACTTCCCTATAATTATTGCTACAGGCCATGATAAGAATAGTCATGAAAGAAGTCCCCCCTGTTTTTCCATGAAAAATGTGACTCCCTCAAGGCAAGACAGTAATTCTTACTTTAATTTGTTTATAGAAGCAAAAAAACCTGAAAACCAAACTATGAAACCAAGTGAAGAGCATTCACTTTGGAGAACTACGAAGTGAAGAAATTACTGAGTGGGCATCAAAATATAAAAAAAACAAACCAAACAAAAAAAAAACCCAAACCAGAAAAAGTAGGAGGGAGGAGTAGGGGTGGAAATCATACAATATTTGAAGCTTGCTATTGATGGATTTATTGATTTATAGACTTTCATCCCTGAAATGCTCCTCCCAGATTTCAAGCACTGTACGCTATTTAACACTGGGTTTTTAAACAAGCCTCTTAAATTAGTTCTTCTTAAAATTCTACCTGTGGATTTACAGAAGCCTTCAGGAAGACAAAGGCCATTATTCCCATCTTATGAGTGGGGAAAAGCACAACAGGAGTGGGGGTAATGATTTGCACACAGCCAGAAGCAGGCTAATGCTGAAGCTAGAAAAAGAAATGTTTTCAGGCTACTGTCTGATCCTCTGGGTCCTCCTGCCTTATAATTACCAAGCACATCTTGTCTATAGTGAAGAAATAAAACTGAAAGAATGAAACAACTACTATTAAATAATTACCATCTCTCTTTTTCAATACTGTGCTTTACAGATGAGGACAGGGAGACAGATATGTTTATACTGCTCAAGCTATTGAACCTGAAAATAAAGGGTAGGCTGCTTAACCTGAATATAATCATCAACTCAAGACGTTGCCACTGTATTCAGGGCATCTGCCATGCAGCACTAGGAAAGATTTTGTAAAGCAAAATTCTGCTGAATGTGCTCATAAATATTAGAATATTCGTGATATGCTACGCTGAAAACACTCAATCTGAGCTGCAAACAGCTAGTGCTGCATATCAATTTTTGGAAAATGCTAGTATTTGTATCCAGAGATACTACCAGCAATACAAAGTGGCAAGAATCTGAAACTGGCATTACAACGCCTTACACAATTATGCTGGGTCAAAGTATCCCATTGTACATAAATTCACATAATGAAGTTCAGCACAAAGCAAGTTAACAATGAACTTGGCACAGGAGAAACAGATCAGCAGCTGCATTGGGATTTCAATGGAGAAAACTATTTTAATGCTCAAAGTGTACATAAAATTGTCTTTGAATCTTGCTGAAAAATGCAAATAATATACATTAAAATTGAGATTTCTTAAAAGAAAATTCAAGCTTGCTTAAAATATAAACTAATTCCAGAATCAAGGGGCTTTAAGAGCTGTGATTAGCTGATGAGAGGTAGACAGTTGATATGGTAGCTATGATGGCACTGTATCATTATTGCCTTTCCTTTTTACCCCCACACTGGCAGCTCTAGCTCATACACGACTCCAAATAAACCTTTTAAGAAAGTCTTTTGGAGATACATTAAGAAGTCAGCAAATGACAGAAAACTTGTCTTGCTCTGTGGCAGAAGAAAAATGGAGCATATTATGGTAATGCAGAGCAGTACAGGCATTACATTACACAATACAAACAATGCTGAACTATCACTGAAAGAAAACACAAAGCAGTCATTGATTTTTAATATCTGCATTAAAGGTCTCCATTCTAAGTTATTACATTTTGAAGGAAATATCTTTAAATGATGTTGTGCCTACTTACAAGGAATTAGGAGAATATTATACAAACAAGTGCAGGAAAAACCATTTTGCTGTGACTATTTTTTCAAATACAGTTCTTCCACAAATATTTAAACCAGACATTACTACAACCGCTACAATGAATACTGATTAAAAGATGGAAGTTGGTTGGTTTGTATTTTAAAAACAAATCTTTACTGAGATTTTCTTCCCTTCCCTTTAGGGTAAATAATTGGTCAAACTTCCTCCTCTTTTTAGCATTTCAAAAGCCTGCTTCTGTGCAAATGTACCCACCTGGGTGCTTACTCTGGAGAAGAGGTGAGAGACAGGCAAAGGGTTTGCAGAAGTGGGGAATGAGCATGTATTCCACACAATATCCACATACTAAAGGAAAACATTCTTTTTGGACCTGGGGAAACCACTGGCAAGGTCTGCCTGCAGTGGATCAAGCAGCTGTCAACGGCCTGCATTTGACCTCCCATATTTATATTCTGATATAATCTGCATCTCAAACTTTTAATTAAAAGAAGAAAAAAAGGAGTTCATCCAAATCAATTCAAATGTACCGTTTCTCCCAATTACTGTGAGATGCAAAGGTCATCATCATATTGCATCATTACATTGAGGAATAATCTAGCATGAAGTCCTATAAATCAGCTTAAATAGCTTGCGCGTTTTCATCCGTAACAGCATATTTCATAAAAATACACCACTGCTTTTCTGTGCACAAGGATATAAATTGAATAGGCATATTACATATATTTTATGCAAACTTAAATGAGAAAAGGCTGATATGAATGCCTGTCCACCTTTCTATGAAGTTTAAATGTTATGCCACAAAAGAAAAAAAGAGATCCGATTTGGTGACTGCACATTAGGCCCTGATGCTTTAGATTCCATTTTTTTGAGGAATGCACCATATTGCTGGCACTTATATGCAAAACAAACTTGAGTTTTACAGAAAAAGGTTCATCATTTACAATGACATATAAGAACAGTACAAACAGAAAACGATAAAATATATTTTACAACTCAATCTAAGGAACCATCCATTTTAAAAGGAATTGTAACTGCATGAAAAGAACAACCCAGTCCCTCAAATTTTATCAAAAGATGCTAGCTTAGGATACTTTACATCAAACCCCAAATACCTTACATACTCTCATGTCCTGACAATGGATCACCTTTCCAAAAACCCCACCATAATGCACCTAAATGCTATAAACGTGGAAGAATTCTTCTAGAACCCACATTGCTGAGTTCTTTACAAAAAAATAAAATCAGAGGCAGAGTTCCATCAGTTTTGTTTCGGATCAGTGGTGAGTACACATGTAATGACTTTCACCTCTTGGAACCTTTCCGCTTCATTCTTATGCATAGACTTGAAGGGACATTTATGTGTTTGGCTTGTTGCATCAATTCAGAGGATAGAGTTACTGTAAAAATTCACATTACTGCAGGCTCGTAGTGATGAAGCAGGCAAGCACAAGAAATAAGCTTTTATTGTGTTTATTTTAGATTTGATGGAAAACTGTAGTCATTTGGTATGACAATAGCCACCATGAAATTTGATTTGTTTATTGATTTAATTACATTTTCGGTTTTGTGTTGTTTGTTTTGGTTTTTTTTAAGTTGAAATTTCAAGATAAATCACAAATTTGACCTATCCATCCAGATGGTGTTTCTCCTGACTTGATCATGTATTTCAATTTGCTGCACCCACTTTAGTTTTGAGTAGTGACATATGTGATGCACCAGGGACACTTACTGAAACACAAAGTTAATTTGAGAAACACAGTATTTTATACACTATCTCCACACCAAACTCTTTATTTAAAATGGGGAAAAAAAAATCATTTCTCCTAATGCATAAACTTGCTATAAGATGGCACTTTCATTAAAATGGATTCACAGAATTCCTGAATAAATAATTTTTTAAAATCTCGATGGCTTAGTTTTAATGTAATGCATTAATCTGTTCCAAGATCTTGGAATCACAGGGGATGAGTCCTTTGGTGCATATAGTGAGGTGAAGGACAGATTTTTAAGCACTAAGCAGTACTAATTTTCAACTAAGGGTACACCTCACTGGCAGCTTGCGTAGACCTCTGAGCTCTTCCCCAACTCGTGCCAACGGCTTTTTTCCCCATCTTTTTGAGGCACGAGCTGAGTTAATTTTGGGCTGGAAGAGTTCCCTGAACCTTCATGCAGGTGCAAAAAGGAGGACAGCACAGCTCAGGGATAGATTTAGATGGCTGAAAATACTATGGGTCACCTTGGTTTGGACTGCATCACATGTTTCCAATAATTAACTAAGTTTCAAAACCTTAAATTCACAGACCTATCACTGCTTCTTACACACAGCACTACTTGCATTCATCTGATTTTTCTGGGTTGATCTCTCACTTCTTTTATTCCATACCAGTCAAATCAGAAAAAAACTAAGTCCCCAAATAATTTTTAAATGTAAATTCTGAGATTTTATTATTGGGTTTTGTTATTTTTTAATCTTTTTAAGTTATTCAAAGCTGGTAAAGATCCTTCAGTCTTGGTAAAACAACCGTGTAACTAAAGATACCAAACCAAGTTACAATGAAGTTGATGTAAGACTGCAAGTATTTGCCTGAAATACTAATTATCAATAATAGGAATTAAAATAATTGTCAATACCTGTGGTTAAAGGCAGATGAGTGACACTAGTTAGACAGGTGAGAGTGAACCAGGTTGATGCTAATGTTGCTCCAGATAAAAGCAGCAGCAGTATAAACTTCAGCATGCCCCTGATAAAATCTGCAAATCTAAAATAAAAGCACAAATCAGACCAGGACAAATGATGATTTTCATATTTAAATGTGGTGCTTGACAACTGTCCTGGGTTCAGCAGTAGCAGTCATTTTTCTCCTTCTTAGTGGCTGGTGCAGTGCTGTGTTCTTGACTTTTGGCCTAGGAACAGCACTGATAACACTGATGTTTTCAGTTGCTGCTCAGTAATGTTTAGTCTGATCAAGGACTTTCTGAGTTTCATGCTCTGCCAGGAAGGAGGGGAAGCCAGGAGGAAGCAGAGACAGGACACCTGACCCAAACTGACCAAAGAGGTATTCCATACCACAGCACGTCATGCCCACTATATAAACTGGGGGCAGCTACCCGGAAGGGTGAGATCATTGCTCGGGTCGGGCTGGGTATCAGTTGGTGGGTGGTGAGAGGTTGTATTCTCTTCTTTTGTTGTTTCCCTTGTCATTATCATTTCTGGTGATAGCAGTAGTGGTTTGTGTTATACCTCAGTTACTGGACTGCTCTTATCTCAACCGGTGGAAGTCACATTCTCTCAATTCTCCTCCCCATCCCTCCAGAACAGGGGGGAAGAAGGGAGGAGTGAGCAAGCAACTGCATGGCTGAATTGCCAGCCGGGTCTAATCCACTGTGGTCTCATTAAACATTTTGGAGATTATAAAAACAATTTAAGAATAACTTCTCATTTTCAGAAATAGAAAAAAGGCATTTTTATAGAATGGTACTATTTCTAGCTGTCAAGCTGAAGAGCCTTGGAATTTTCTTGCTGTCACAAAATAACAACCAAACCAGGACAACTCTCAAGGCATCAACTGAAAACACTTGGTGTACAGGAAGGATTTAAGGATTTTTTTTTCTTCTGCATTTGTTGGACACAACATCACACCACTACTTACATTGCTGTTTTGTCAGTGTTTGCCAGTCTCCCTTGGCAGACATACTGCTCAATTAGCATATGAGGAGGCTGCTGTATTTCATTCAAGATATAGTTAAGTATCAAGAGTCATTCCTGCGGGAAATGACAAAACTCCAAATACCAGAATCCCTACAACGAAGATGATAAGGAACAGCTTCTGAACCAGTGGCTGCGTTAGCAATGAAGCTCCCGGTGGCTTAGCCAAAACCCAAACTCCATGCAGTGGTTACCCTGTCGGTGGCTGTTTTGGGTTGGAACTTTCCAGAAACCTCGAGTTTGGTGCTACTCCACTTCTACACATTCCCCACTGACAGTCTGGGGGAGCACAGCCCCACAAGTCACTGGGCAATCTGGCTGTTATACAGAGGGAAATACAACCTTTTTACCACCTGATGGGACAGGTGTTTTTTTATCTTCTTTCCTTTTTCTTTCAAGGAAACAGAATACATTTGAGCAGCTCTCCTATGGCATAATTATCAGTGCAACTGCTCTTTTCAAAAGGAATTTCCACAGAGCTACTAAAAAAGATGTATTCTTAGAAAATGCAATGTCATTTATCCACTAGTAATTTTCTATAATCTCCTGTTCAGATGTGATTTTGGGCTGGACAGTTTAGGAATGCCATGTCTAAAGAGTATCTTCTGCGCTCATAATCTCCTACCTTGATTAGGCTAATGGCAGCATAATCTACCTAGGTTGGTCCATGATCAAATATGTCTTATCTGTCAGTTAACTGTCTTCTTTGCCCTGACAAAGACCACTTTACAGGGAGATACCTTATGGCTTACTTGATAAAAGAGATAATGCTGCTGACGTTTTGAGAACTAGGAATTTTAGTGCCACATATACCATAAGAGATGTACAAGTACTGCAATCCAAAAATAAAATACAAGAAACCTACTTCTTTCTTCTTATTTTGATTGTCCTGGTGCTTTAATTCCACACTGAATTCAGCAGTGAGTAATTCAATGAGCAGTAACAGAAGATCAATGCTGCACATCATCTTAAAAGTTTATGACTACAGCGTTCAAGTACCTTATGCATTAATCTCCAAGAGTCAGAGGTCAGCTGCTACTGTTGTTTTTTTCTGACAATCCAAATCCAGCAATCAGGATCACCTCTTCTCAGTGGTTTTTCAATTTCTTTAATTATTCTTTAGGATCCCTGGGGTCAGAATCAGCTATTTTAAAGAGTCTCAGAAGCATCTCAAAGTACAAACTTTTGGCTTCCTCCACAGAGACTACCCACTTTGCCTGCTTGCAGACAACATCACTATTCCCTCTCCTTACAGAGAAGAGCAGTTACATATATCCCATCTGGTTTAGTGTGAGGTGCCCCTGCCCATTGCAAGGGGGTCAGAACTTGCTGATCTTGAGGTCGTTTCCAGCCCTAGCTATTCTATGATTCTATCTAATGAAACACGGTATGAGAAATACCAGCCTCCAGGGAAGGATGTTTACATACAACAGGTCTGAAAGGGAACTCTAGGAGGTCCCCTATCTCCATCCTACCACCAGGTATATGTGGGGATGGGACAATGATATGCAACTAAACCATTCAAGATAGTTAAATGAAGCAAGTACTCTACTGCGTAGGTGCAACTCTTTTTGACACAAAGATCCTGGTTTGGATATCAGTGGTAGCAGCAGCAGTATGCGCCAGGAAGCTCACAGATATCACAGGATTCCAGAAGGGTCAAACAAACTCAATGGCTTATGCAGCTACTGAATTCAGCCAATTAACTGGAATAACAGGAAAAAAAATGACACTGCAAACTAGCCTGAACTTGGTAATTGAGGGACATCCGCTTCTTGTCTGGTTACAGGACTACAAAGGTGACTGTAAATCTAGTAACTCTTCAGAATATTTTGTTTCAATCAAAAAATGAGAGAAATTTTTTTACCCTCTGTCCCCGTATCTTCTTTCAAACCCCTCTGTTCTGTTTAAATCCTTCTTTATCATCTAGCATGTTAAGGGGACATCTGCAGCTGCTAAGAATAGCAGGCACACCAGGAGAGAAGGTGTACACTTACCCCCACACAGACCTCTGAAACTACTGCTGGTAACAGCCTCCTGCAAACCAGCAAATCCAGCCCTAATCTGGAGAGTAGTGTTAAAATCACAAACCTGTGTTGCTGACACTTCCTCTTGCTAAGCGAATTAACACAATTCAGCATTTTGAGTACACAGCAAATTAAAAGCAGGAAGAAAAACTGAGCCACGGAGGACAAAAGCTCAGAAACACCTCTGAACATTACAAAACGTGGAAAAAAAAAAAATCTGAGAAAAAGGAATAGATTTATGTTTCAATGCAAGGGCATGAATGTTGCTCTTTGACACTGCTTTTCTTCAAACCAGTATCATTTGAAAGCTGCCAGCAAAGGGTACATTTGAAAGCTGCCGAAAATAGCCCAGGCTTTTCAATTATAGCAATGCATCAGACAAATTAACTAAACATATCTAAGTTCTCAACCACTGGGACAGCAGTGGGTGGGGAGCAGGAGGATTTATGTATTGTGCTGAGGAAATCTTGCACCATTTTGAAAATGAGATAGATAAACAAATTTCAAACTGGGCATTACATCAAATATAGATGACTTAACAGAACACTGTGATGTGCAGAACCCAATGCTCCAGGGCAAAGTTCAGGTTGTTACACCTCTAAATGGTAGAATCTGCATTGACAAAACTGGAAGGAGCAAATTTCTGAGCTGCACCATTTTTGCTTTCGATAAATTAGCAGGAAAAGAAGTAAAAGGGGAAAAAAAATACCAACCCAAAAGCAACAGCTTCTTGAGAGGTGGTTAAGGGAGAGAGCTGCTTGCTTGGCAAATCATAGTTCCAACACTGAAATACATCAACTTGTCAGCCTTGACAAGAATCATTACTTAATTTTCCTAATTACAACTTTCAGCAGATTACAGTCAGACTCGTCATTGATTCAACCCTACACAGATAAATGCTGAATAAGCCTAGGAAGGAGAGTCATCCATCACAAATGACAAATCACCTCCTCCCTTTCTGTATGCAAACCTCCCAGCTTGAACTGTGTATCACTCAAGTTAGAAAGGCATATTTGGAGACAGCCTACTGGTGTTTTTTCCATTTACTTAAAAGTAAAGCTCTGAATGCTACAAAATACTGGTATTCAAAAAGGTTTGATGTCAGTTTTGAAGCAGTTAAAAAAGACTGTCAGCATTTCCTGAAACTTAACCCATGCAATATATTAAATAAATTAATCTACCATGAAGGCTGAGATTCGCATATTGGCATTGAGTCAGCAGATTCTCTCCTAACAAAGTTAAGTGAGCTGCTAAGGGTGCCCATTTACTATTGAAACATTGCAAATATACCAGAGATTAACTCATGATGGAAAAGATTTAAACTGGACAGCTACTTGCTTCAGCATGTATCCTGTTACAGCATCTGTGCTATTTACAGCAGTTGGTTTTAAATATCAACTTCTCTAACAGAGAAAACCTCATAACCGAGCATAGCTACTCAAAAGCAGCTCACATAGAGGAAGTCACAGTATAAACTTTGTTTCAACAGCTTAAGTCCTTTGGCCTGCATCTGGAGCAGATGGGAGGGAAGCGCTTGTTTCTTTTCCCTACGTCAGGAGTTTTTTCCTTTCTCTCCATCACAGTTGCTAGGCAGCCGGCAAAATGTCAGGATGAGAAGCCTCACATTTCTTTATGTATTGTGTACTCTGATGATGAACAGCAAGTGGAGGAAAAAAAAACAAAAACCAACCAAACAAACAAACAAGAGAATGCTTCAATTTCTGTCCTAAAAGATGCCTCTCTGGGTCCACAGACTCACAGTGACTGCAATGATTACCAGCTCTGCACTTGTGTTAAACTTATTGCAGATCTGGAGTTTTAAAGAGTGGACAGAGAGAAGCCAGAATAATGCTTAGCTATTCCAATGCAAGGGGCACATGCAATTGGTATTAACCAGCACAAGTACCTCCTGAAAGAATTTTTAGCCCATATAAGTATCTAGAAACTGGCCGAAACAGGCCCAGACTAATTTCTCTGTGGAGAAATGTACTGTTATTTCGGGTAGGCTGCCTGCGCTACATTCCAAATACCCCTTCAGAAATCAATATGCCCAAAAGTGTTGATGGAAGGATGTTGATGCTCATTTCTCTAATGGTTTCCAAATGTATTACAGTGGGTTCTCCCTCATACCAGGCAGCTGAATTCATAAGAACTGTGTTTAAAAGGAGCACAGAGGAAGCTCTTATCAGGAGTAACAGTATGACTTTTTTGAGGCACACAAGTGGACTTCTCAACCCCTAGCAACCACTAACATGGAACACACAAATCATCACTGTACAAGAAACACATCATAACCCCAGAATGCATTTTGCATTTCAAGCCTCTGGCAGATGAAAGAGAACAAGTTATGTTATTAAGAGGATAAGCTAAATGACAATCACAACTGAAGAAATGGAGAAGGACCCGTAATTATTCCTACCTTGCCATTGCTATGCCAACAACACAGCCTCCAACTATAGACCAAAATCCAATCCAGCCTGCATCAACCTGACAGGAAAAAAAAAAAACCAAACAAATCAAAACAAACAGAGAAATATGTTAAAGCTAATAAAATAAGATGATAAAATGTTACTTTCAAAACAAATGGTGTGAGGAGCTGCAAATTGCTAACATTGCCCAACCACAATCTGAGTAGACTTTTTCAAGCATATTCAAAAGGAAATAAATTTACTTAAAGAAAGTATGACTAAGTAGCCTACACTTGAAATGTGACCTCTCTTCGCAGACTCTAAGTAATGATTTCTGGATTTTTATAATACTTCATCAAAAGCTTAGAAATCCTCTTCTCCCCACTTCATCTTTTCTACCTGGTAAACATTATTTTCTTTTACTAAAGGTGCAGCAGCCAACAATACTCCTGTTTGTTTACCTGACTCTTCTTCCTTGTCCAAAAGTTTGTACGGTTCTGAAAATACCCACTGCTGGTGAAGAGTCAGCAGGGAGAATTGTAACACTTTGGGATGCCAAAGCTATAGTTCATTTTGCTTAAGGTTTCAGGAGAAAAGTGGTCCAAACAGATTAACCTGATAAAATGGTATGCTCCTGCAAAATAAAAATATGCCACTTACAAAACTGCTGCTGAATATCAGTTAGAAGATACTTACTTGGCTTACGTGAATTGGTGTTAATATTAAATCCAGAACACCAGACCAGCCAGAGAAAACACCCAGTGGTATAGCATAGGCTAGAGCAATCATCAAGAATCGGAAATTGCTGTGAAGACAAAACATAAGCAATTAGTTGCAGCTTATATTAGAAATTTCACCAAGATTAGCTGCTAAAGTAAACGACACCCTAGAATGTATATTCTGCACATCACAAAAAATAGCAGAGGTCTGAAGAAGTGAGCCACAAAAATCAAGAAAGGTATCTGGCCATGTCACAGAAATTCCAACGGCTGAGATGTTACTGCCTTAACACTGTGACAATAAAAAAAGGCAGTCTCTTCATATAGTTCAAAGATTTTTGCAACATGCTGGGCTCATATGTTTCTCATTTCCACATGCAATTCTTCCAAGCATCAGCATGGGCAACCTACTTGGCCTAAGTGTATGTTAGGAATAGAAAGTAGTAATCTAAATGACAAAAAACATACTTCAAGAATAAAATCAGAGATTTCTGCTTTTCGAACTGTGCTTTTTCTTCTTTCTAATCTATTTTAATTCTCTTTATTTTAGTGAAAGGCAGCGAAAGCTCTGGAAACCAAGATGGGTACAGTTGCAAGAGTGGAAAAATTTGACAGTTTGAACTGTCAAAAAACAGAGACAAGTATAATACTCTGCTCTAAATAGTCAGCTTGTTTGCTTTTTCCTCCAATTAAAATTATTCAGCCTTTAGTATTCAGTGGAAGATGAAGCAGTCAAAGATCTGTCATCATTTACTTGGCACTGGTGAGGCCACACGTCGAGTACTGCATTCAGTTCTGGGCCCCTCACTACAAGAGAGGCATTGAGATGATGGAGAGGGCTGAGAAATGGGCAAAAAAGCTGGTGAAGGGTCTGGAGAGTAAGTCTTATGAGGAACAGCAGAAGGAACTGCAGTTGTTTAGTCTGGAGAAGAAAAGGCTGGGGAGGGGGGGATGACTGCAGGATGATGATCTTATCACTTTTCTACAACTACCTGAAAGGAGGATGTAGTGAGGTGGGCGTCAGTCTCTTCTCTCAAGTAATGAGTGACAGGACAAGAGGTAATGGCTCAAGCTGTGTCAGGAGAGGTTTAGATTGGATTCTGGGAAAAATTTCTTCACGGAGAGGGTGCTCAGGGATTGGAACAGGGTGCTGAGGGAAGTGGTGGAGTCACCATCCCTGTTAAGTGTTCAAAAACCATGTAGATGAGGCCCTCAGTGGTAGGATTTAGTGGTGGACTTGGCAGTCCTTGGGTAATGGCTGGACCTGGTGATCTTAAAAGTCATTTCAAACCTAGTGGATTTTATGATCATCTTCATCATACACCTCATAAACAGGAGTTGGCAGACAAATACCACCATCATTTTCTCCTACCCACTGTAACCAAAATCAAATGTAAAATCTTTGCTAAGAGACATCCAACTTTTCCCAAAAAAATCTTTTGATTTGGGAATAAAAACAGAAAATACACTTTGAACTCTGCAACAGTGATATTTTAAAGTGAAGAGACTTCATGGTGATTCCAAGGTTATCCCATGGAATATCTGTGTAACTATAAAATGTGCTTCCCCCATTTTACAAAACAATTTACTAATCAGCACCAGGTCCTTGGCATTCATCAGCAATTTGATAGCACACAGTTATGAAAGCCAAGAGGGAGAGAAAGAGCTTTAAAGATTCTCCAAAACATTCAGAGGCTTGCAGCTTACATGGTTTTACTCCTCTAAAAGATCCATGCACAGCACACCAGCCAACACTTTTTTCACTGTTCTTTTTCACACATCCTCTTTTTGAATAACACATTTCTATCATATGAACATATCCTCCTCTTCCAATATAATTTGTGTCAGATTTACTTTTTAATGCAAAGAAAAGCAACTCCCAAGCTTTCAGCTCTTCTACACATTGCTTGCACTTCTCTGAATGCTAAAGCGTTTGCTGTCCTTCTGACAATGTTTTTTCTCTCTTTAGAATGCCATACTCTTATCCTAGTCTACCTTGTATCATCTGTCATCTCTTAAAGCAGATTTCTGACGCTATTTAATACTATCCATGTAAAAGCTAACTCAACACCTGTAGAATAAAATAAAAGTGCTCATTTAGCGTGGACATTATACAGCCATGTCACAGATTGCAAAGAAGTAAAAAGTCTGAATTCAGTCTTCCAAAATACTTGCTCAGTATTCAAAATCTCTGGCTACCTGAACCTCACCTTCATTAAAGAGCTACTTTTGAGGGTGTGAGTACTTTGTAAGTTACTTGACTGAGATCTCCAGTGGCGTATCTGTCTTTTGTAACTCTGGCAACAAGACAGACCGGCATGTGGGGTAGCTGCTCTGTGCCATGTCCAACCCCTAGTACCAATACTAGAAAACCAGCTTTGCATCATGACATACTCCAGTGACAGAGGATGCACCCTGCCTTATTTCCAGAATAAGGAAGGTGATCAGGAGAAAGCATGCAAGGCAGTAACAAAGCGGCACCAATCACTAGATGTCATTCTGTCCCCCTTGTCCAGCAATAGCTAAGTGCTGGCTACAGTAAGTGCTAAAGCTATTTGAAACATACACCTTACTTAGCAGTTCTGCTTTTCATGGTGCCAGTCACTTGTATTTGTTTTGCAATTTTGTAATTGCTCCACTGAAAACAGAAAAATATGCTGTCACACCATCAGTTGCTGAAACCACAGTTTTCCATCTTATCAGCCCTTACAACAGGATACCACCGTTAGCCTCTCCCTGTTAAACCATTCTGCTGGAAATATGAATTGTTTTTTTCTTCGGGTGTTTTTTTCAGAAACCTATTTCATGTCACTAGAATCCTTGCAACAGGCTGCTCCAGGAGGGAGCCCCACCAAAGTCAGTCACCATTTTCAGAATAACTATGACAGTGCCTATTAACACCATGCACACTCTGAACAGCTTCCATCACTGTATGGTGATGTCATATGAAAGTTTCATTAAAGAAATAATGATGCACAAGAACTCTGTTATGAAATTACAAAATTGCCTATGCAGTCTCTTTAAAACATAAAAGGCACATAACTGGCTAAAACCATCTAATTACTTCAAAGCAAAAATCATTACATGTTTATTTGATGCAGATTTTAAGACCTGACAACTTTTTTTACCTATATTAAGTTTTCTCCATGGAAATTTGTGTCATATTCTGAAATAGGGGGAAAAAAAGAAAAAAAAAAAAGTCTTCTTTGTTTCCCATGAACACCCAAGAAACTGAGAAAGGGCACTGAACTTTTTGGAATAGAAATTCAAGCTACGCTTGTCACAGTGTGTGACAGACTGTTAAAAGTGTTAGACCTAGCTTCCAAACCATGACTAACCTGTCAACTCCCACTGCAGGCTGAGAGAGTTTGTATCAGGAGGTAACCAGAGATTAGCTAATCATTCTAATCTGTCAGAAGCAGGAATCCTCCAAATCAGGAAGCACCACCAAGTCCCTCAGAAATGGTCTATAGGGGATAGCTGACCCTAAGAAGATATGTATAAGTACAACTCTGCAAAAAGCAGCTCATGAAGATGACTGCTTGAGGACCTGCAGGCATGAAGGAGTCTGGGTGTTGAAAGGATGTGATGGATCCCTTCAGCATTCAAACAGAAAGGTCAGTGACTTCAATGGTAAAGTTATGTTACACAGCTTTATTTTGAAGTAATAAAACTGCAGCCTGGGGGGAAGAGAAGAGTAAAATTATGAACAACATCTCAATTCTCATGAGTGGTTTTTGGTGCATAGTTGGGTCGCCCACTAGCTCACACACAGTCTTAATGCTTTACACAGTTTTATACCAGAAGGTAAATCTTCAATAAGGAGAAATCATAATTTTCTGATACTCATCAGCTGATTAGCTTCAGTCTACACCATAAAGTCAAAAGAAAGGCTCTCTGTGCCAAGAATTATGAAGCTTAGATTAGGCAGGCAACAGAGCTTAAAATCTTAACCAATCAGATGATGGATTTCTCTTGAGGCACAGCAGATACCATTTTCTTTTGTAAGACCCCCCTTGCTTGATGGATTGCTCCCAAAAGGCTCCCCAAGATAAGTGGGTTTAATGATGAACTGTTTGTTGTTTCATGTACAGAGGAATGAAGAACTGTCTTTGATAAGAGGTAGCATGGAAGAATGCGTAAAGACCACAAGGAAGGGAGATATAATGATTTACCTGACTGCACTTTAAAAGCCCTCTTGGTTCTTGGAGACACTATAAACTATGCTCATTATTTAAGCATCTAGTTTGTTTTCTTAAGGTTCATCGATTGTGAATAGTAGGCCAGCCTTGCTGTTTACCTCCTGACCTTAACAGTATCTCAGGTTCACTGTTTAGAACACTTTGAACACGGAATCTAATGGTTATAAAGCTCCCAAATGGAGTACTGTCAACAGAAATCTTATATTTCAACTTCAGAGTCAGTTGCTGTTTGGATTTTTGTTCAACAGCAACACTTTTACAACACAACCCTCAGGCACAGTCTCACTACACACCAGCTTGGGTGCATAACAGCATTACTGTGTGCGCTAAGTGTCCTTATGGGAATTGCAATTTCTTAATATCCTGAGTAGGTCACTTTGTGACTAACCAGCCAGCCGTACTCACACCTCCTCCCAACTGCCAGCCTGTTCGAAGATGAACACACAGGGATTAAGCATCTTGTCAACTATTTACTCACCCAAACTGAAGTAAAAGCCTCCAAAAAAAACCAAAAGAAAAAAAAATACAAGAAGGAATAAGATGGTTTTGCTAGCTCTAAATACAGTTTTAGAAAGTACAGCCACAATAGGTCCATAATAGCTAAATGCCTAAAGCTCCACATTTATTAAGTTTCAAGCAGCCCTGTCTACATAGACTCAGCTCCTAGCACTAAATCACCCAAAAAACAATTACAGCAAGTGTTTGAAGCTCCCCAGTGAAGTCAGCCATATTCTGCACCATGGGAGTGGTCCTTCTTTGCCCCAGGAAATTTATCTGCACAGTATCATATACAGGGCACAGGCCTTCACAATTATTTAGCATTAATGTTACAGTTGCTTTAATTGCTCATCTGAGATCAGATTCCCACTACACAAGACAGTATACAAACACTGAGGTGGAGTGGGACTGTGTCTTACCAAGAGCCCCAGTAGGAGAAGTTGCAAACCTGGAGATGTCACTTTCTTTACAACCTTTCTTAAAAACAAACAAACAAACAAAATTTCAAGGAAACCAACTCACCTTGGAACCTGTTCAGAAACACATTAAGATAGACTTCTCCTATTCCCACTTCATATTCTAACATAACTAGTAATGAGATTTAAAAGATCATATAATGGTTTTAGATAGTTCATTCATTGCTCCCATGGCTGAATGACAGCAGCTGAATACTCCTCTGAATGACAAGCAAACCCTAAAATCATTCCAATACAATAAGCATGGAAGAAAGTAGCTTATCAATTAGTTACACCCTGTGTTGTTAACTGTTACCTCACCCTAGCAGTATGCACACTGTTAATCTTGTATAACCAGATACAGCAGAAGCACTGCATGAGAAAAGCTGTGCTAACAGGAAGACTAAAGCAGTGCTGGTGCTGAAGAACTGTGGCATGAAGGCTTGAGATACAGTCAATGATTAAAAATTTAATGTCTGCTTTTTAGCAGCTATTATCCTTTTATGTCTTAGCATTAATATTCAATTTTGTTTTGTTTAAAAGCACTATAAACCAGCTCATTTGCTCAATGATTAAAGCACACTTGTTTTTATTTATTTAGGTGCTGATCTGCTTTGAAGTGGAAACCCAAAGAGGACCTACCTTAAGAGTCTGCAGAAACTTCTCCTGTAGCTGAGCCGTTGACTTGCTGCAGCCACACTGGGAGGGAATGGAGGGCGCGAGGGGAAGTAAGCCAATGCGGCGGAAAATATCAGGGAAACCATTCCAAATTCTAAACAAGATAGCAAAAAAAACCAAAACCAAGAACAGATGTTAGCATCTAAAGACCTGTTTTGGTACAGCATTGTTATCAGTCAGCCTCTGATACATAAATCCCACCACAAGTGCTTTACTGCTCCTGACAACAGAACTCCGTAACTTGAAGCAGAATTTCTTTTCTCCTCCCTAAGTGAGATTTCAAATTGAGATGGGAAATCAATGAGATGGAGAAAAATTGGCAGTCCATTCAAGTGACAGGAGCTGCAGAGAACCAGTCTCACACATGGGGAATTTAGTGAAGCAAAAAAAAAGTTTTTGCTTTTTTCTCTTTAGAGAGAACTGCATTATGAAGATTTGGTCACGTTTCCACACAATGGAAGTTATGCAGTGCTAGAGACTTTAAGCAGATGGGAATGGGGAAGCCCCAGGGTGTGGAATGATAATTACTTTGTGCACAGGATAATGATGACAAACGAGAGGTGACGCAAGGCAACATCTCGGACACGAACAGTATTATATGGCAAAACACTTATTAAGACAAAAGTGTAGGAGCAGCCGTGGCTCAAGAATAGATAGAGCATGGGTAATAGGGAGTAAAATGGAAGAATACAGCTGTTTGCAGATGATTCTCCTGTTCAGCAGCAGGAATTCTAGATCTCTGAAAAATTTCATTGCAGAAGTTTGGACCTGAACTTGCAAAGTGCTGAGCACTTCACAGAAAATACTCAGCAAGCGCTGCCATCAGTCATCTTTTGGAAAAACAACTCTACCTACAGTCAGTCTAATTAATTTGTTTTACAGGCCTTTTTACAATGTATATCATGTTCTCCACAGTCCTTGTTCCCAGTATTTCTGCTATCCCCTTTGAAAACAAGATTATTTGCTGCCGGAGAGAAAAATGTATAGCTCAAGTGCGCTATCTTAAAAGAACGTGTGATCTTATAACAAAGATGTGTTCACTGACACCACAAATAAATTCCATCAGAGCTGGATACTCAATTGCAATTTTCTTTTTTCTTCCTTTTTTAATAAATCAATATGAATATGGCACTTTGCCAGCTCTTCTGCTAAAACGGAAGAAAATAAATTCGTGAAACTTAAAAGTAAATAACACTTGGAGTCTAAATGCATCAGCTGGAGATGGGGAAGGGAAACGAATGTTTCTATTTCTACACTAAATTTCTTTTGAAGCCATACAGGGAATGTGACAATGCCATTCTTCACAATCAAATACTACAGGATTCATTTTGAATTATGCAGCAACTCTTTTTCTGCTATGGTCTAACTGCATGTTCTGAGGGTCAAGGGCACCTTGACTACACCTTCTCACTACATCCTCTGTTCTCTAGAAAATAGACTGATTTCTATCTTTGTGTACATTGTTTTTGAGACCACAAGCAGTGAATAAAGAACTGTCCATAAGTGATCATGCCAGTTACAAGAAAGGGGTGAGACGCTTTGTCACTACAGGATGATATTAGACAGGAAAGCAAGGCTTGCCAAAAGCTGTTTATTTCCTTCTCCTGCATCTAGGTCTACGCATAGTTATACATATGTATACATGCATACACACACTTTAATCACCTACTAAAGGAAGATTATAGACTGCAGATCATCAGTCTATAATAGATAGACCTTGATAACCATCAAGGATGTGACCACACAAACCCATAAACTTTGTCTGATGTGCTTATTATTTAACTTCATTATACTGCAATGCTATAAAGGGAAAGGCTAGTTTTTTTCTAAAGAATGCAAACCATATTGATAATTCTTTAAACTCAGAGTAATATTTTACATAACAGGTACCCATCTGGGGGCTATTCTATGTGCTACTTCAAGATTCCTGCCAAATTGCTGCAGTAGGAGCAGTATAGTAACACTTAAATTTATTTTTTTTATCATTATTAAATTCAGCTTGCAGTCCTTGTAGTACCTTCCTGCAACTTTTAATGTTTCCCAGTGTTGTACTTCCCAGGCTAACAAATTTGCCTCGCAAGCACTGCCCTCATGCACAAAAGAGAAGTGCAGAATTCACTTTGGAAACTAAAGCAGCTCCCTCTATTCAAGAATAAAGGTCTCCAGTGCCATCTTAGCTTTGTGTATCACACTTGCACTCCTATCAAAAGTCCAGGTACCTCCAAATGCATACAATCTATTACATGTTGTATTCCTTCCTCATTAGGAAACCCACACCTTTATCTCCATCATCATTTACCAGACTAGATAAAGAAAAATACAGTCCCAAGACAAGTTTTAAACTGAAAGTAGGGAGCAGAAATAAGCAAAAGAGAAAAGGTAAGAAATAGGTCAATATTGAGTTCAAGGGAGCTGGAATCACAAAAAAGGGAGCTCTTTGACAGGAGCTATCGGCTTCTGAACAGTGCAATGGATGCAGCAAAGGAGTTAGAATTGGGCGAATCAGCATAAGTTTGTGTGCAGAACTACAGCCGTGTATAGCCCTTGTTAAGGAGCAAATCTGAAATGCTTCACAAAAGGTAGCTACTGCACTACAGTGACCCATGACTGTTAAAGTGGAGAGACACCTGCATCTTAGCCTAGGAAGCAGCCACCCTGAAGCCACAAACAGAAGAAAACACTTTTACAGAAACACAAGCCTCCTCCATACAGTCTTTTTCCTTCACACAGGCTACCTGTAACACAAAACCCTACAACAAACCAAGAAACCCTCTCTCCATCTTGTCCTGAAATGTAGAGAGGCAACAAGGGCACTCAAGAACACACACATGAATGTTTTTTAAATAAATAATATTTTACATTGATGTTTTAGGGAAGCACATGGCTAAAAGCTCTGGCTGCAGATGAGAATAATTCAAGCTTCCTTATGCGATCTGGGTAATACAATTCAATCCTGATTTTCTCCATCTGTACTACTTCAGCTGGGAACCAGAATGTTCAGAGACACAGAAGACACAGAAAGAGGCTGTGGTAATTCAGCTGAGTTCTTAGTCCACGTTTGAGATAAAGAAACAGCAATTTATTAAAACACAGAAGAGACTGGAGTTAACAGAGCAATTTCAGAATGGGTTTATAAGCAACTGCTTCATAATCAAGTTTGAGGTTAAGTCATTGGAAAATCCGCACACTTGGCATGCTAGTGATCCCAAGTTAACAATTCACATCATTACTGTCTTTTAAAAGTCATCACCTAACTTCTGGAGGCTGCTTATCTAACACTAAAAGCAACAAGCTCCTTCAGAAATACTATTCCATTAGGAATGCAGAGTGCTCATCCTGTGAAACTGGCTTTTCCATAGCATCTAAAAGGAGAAGTCATGCCAAGCCTGACCACACTTACTGAGAAAATGGGGAAAAGGGACACATGGGTCCAGTTCCCTGTTCTCCCATATTCTGTAACACATCTAACAGCAATCTGTGAAGTCAATTTGAGCTTTGATTTCTGCCCAGCTATTTAAGGGGACAAGCAGTACCTTACCACACCTACCAGGTATTTTTTGCAACACAGGCGAATGGAGCTGTACAACTGGCATGAGGCAGTCACCCACCAAAAGCCAACCTTCCTTCCGCTTCTGGAGCCTACCTGGCATAGAGCATAGGGGAGGAAAACAGCAGGGACCTTGCTCCTTCAGCTCTCCAGGATTTTTCCCACGAGGAATTCAAAGCAACCTTCTCTTCATCAGTTCCCACCAGTTTTAAATCAACTGGATATTTTTCTACCATCACCACAATTTACTGTTGTGACATTTATGAACCAGCTCTTTTTCACTGCCTGAACAGCTAAAGGTGGTGTAGCTTCTGAGAAGGCATACCCCATATGACAAAACCACAAGCACAACTGCATAAAGAATTTACCTCTGTTCAAAGCATTTTCAAATACTAAGAACTACGGATGCCCTATAAAACACAGTTCCTAGGAAGCTGAAGAGCTGCTGTGGGATCATCTTATGTTGGGACCAACAATCCCACTATGTCTACGAGATGTTCCCAAATCTTAACTGCTCAGAAAGAGCCATGCTCAGACATGGGACAAGCAAGAAACACCTCTGAACTTTAGTGGCAAGCAAGATCTATCCCTGTTTCTGAAGAAAATGCTTAAGAAAACCTCCCAGAAGAGAAGAAAAAGTAAATCTAATGGGCTGCTGAAAGCAACATTTTGAGTGCTATCAGACTCAAAACACTGGCCTGGGGTACAAAACTCTACTTCTTGTAAGTACATGAATTATTCTCTCTCCATGGAGAATCTGGAGAGGGCAAGCTAATGCATGTGTCTAATCTCTACATTTTTTCCCCTCTTAGCTCCTCAGGATAAAGGCTGACTTGCCTTCATTTTTCCTTCTTTCACACTGGCTGTTTTCATCTGTTACGAGATTTTTGGAGCCTAACATATTTACCTCTGAAAAGGGCCTAAGCAACCCCAAATTTCCTTGTTGTTCCAAGACATTTGAGTCCAGTAAAAAGTAAGTTACACAAAAATACTTGCTGAAAGAGTGATCCAACTTCTCACACATTCTTTAAAATGGACATTAAAGCAGCCCACACCCAGCAGGAATTTCCACAAGAATAATGTCCAGGAATCACAATCACGATCACAAACAGCTATCCCAATTCCATAAACCTTCATATCAACTACACAGAACATACACTTTAAGACTTCTGGAACACTTAGGGCTAACTCCTGGCTGCAGTTCGGAAGCTTCAATTCTAAGGGGGGAAAACCCCAAAGAAATTTGCAAGTGCCATGACATGGTAAAGCTCAGCTGCTCTTAATTCTATACCAATTTATATCCAGTAAGAATCAGATCATAGACACTTAAGCCACTTAAGCAACAATGCTTCCTTAAAGCTTTGCTGCTAATTTTTGTAAGTGACACAAAGAACCACAGAAGCCAATGCATGAAAAAGAGCAAGGATTTACATGATCTGAGTTACATCAGGTGAATTTTATATCAATGGGTTTTTTCCACTAAACTGCTACCACTTCATTGAAGTTGCTCACCACATAAGAACTATGAGTTTTCAGTTAAAATCAAAATCTACTGAGTTTTAATTGCAATGTTAGATTTTTAAATACTGGCAATCTAAACACATTTGAAAGGCACATGCAAGTCTCAAATTAAGGCTGATTTAATGCAGGAAAGAATATAATGTTGAAAGACTATGGATTTCCATCCTTACAGCAACAAAAGAAAAAAGAATCCCAACCAGTCATAGCCACATTTTAAATGAAAATTCAAGCAGCAAAAACCTGTTTGGAAGCTCAGGGAAAGAAGACATTTCCTAGAAGACATTTCTCCTAAAAGCAGCCAATACAGACAACTGAAATATTTCTTCTGGAATCAGTCTCTAAAAAAGCTATTTTAACTTCTTTCCTACACAAGAGGGAAAAACAATTAAAACTTCTGATGGTACAACATTTTATCGCTTTATTTCCCATCAGTCAGTGTTTTCTGTACAAGCCAACCACTAGAGGGTAGTGCTTCACAAGTCCCAAACACCTACAACAGTATATAAATTTTCATATTTTTTAAAAATTTTATTTTGAATTTGAAACCACACCTGCATACAGCACAGCCTCAATGCGGTCCTTGATGTGCTCAGCGTTGCTCTGTGATACCAGTGGAAGGTGAGATGTTCCATTAGGAGACGGCACCACAAGAGGTCCCACTAAAAACGCGCCAGCGGCCCCCAGGTAATTGAGCAGGGATGCAATGGCAGTTGCCGTGGCACGTTCATCCGGAGAAAACCACGTTGTGGAAAGAAACGGTGCCGCGTTCATCACAGTTGGCCCCGCCAAGCCATTCAACAGCTGCCCTCCGTGGATCAGCCTGGAACAGAGACCACAGCCATTTGGATGATGATTGCTTCCTCTCTGTTTTTTAATTAAGAAAGCATGTAAGATATGCACTGCTGGTGATACAGCAACTGCACAAACAAATGAAAGTCCTCTGCAAAAAAAAAAAAAAAAAAAGATACTCTATATACTAAAAGAAGCCCAATTAGACTAATTTAAAGAATCCAGAGCTACTCTGGTCTCACTACCTCAGATGAATGGAGAAGCAAATGTTCTCTTCAAGGGAAAGAAGAATAAAAGGGACTTTCTCTGCAGAAAAAAAAGGTGTCATGATAGAATATAAAGTATAAAAGGTGTAGTAGCAGGAAAGCTTTAAATTACCAATGTTATAAACCTGACCCCTTGCCTGTGTAAATCTCTACGGAAGATTTAAATTAGTTATAGCAGATCCAAAATTGAAGCACTTCAGCAAAATACTCTGCATATTTTTTCACTGCATTATTTATTTGTATTTACACACTCAGATGAGCTCGATGTGCCTACAGATGAGGAGGCTGAGCTGTTGAGGCTTCCAAGAGAGTCGTCTTCTCCAGCGATCTGGTCATTCTCAACATACTGTTGAAACAGCCAAGTGAACCAAGATTTTTCTCATTTTTCACACTCATTGGGATTTAACAGATCAGACTGGTGACAGAAAAGAGATAGTACTTCCAAGCAGTAAAGTCTCTACAAACCTTGGCTAAATATTAGTACAATGAGCACATACAGAAAGGACTTTCTGAAGGTTTTCCTACACATGGAAGTCAGCCAGAAACATTCCACTTTGACTTTTCCAAAAAGTGATTAGCCATGAAAGCCAAAAGCATTTTGGAATTTTTGTAAAAACTTCATGTATAAAAAACTTCATGCATAAAAACCAGCGAGTTAAACAAAATACTGCAACCCCCCCCAAAGCACATCTACCCACAGTGTAATAAAATGGTGGCAGATGATATTTTTAAATGAGTGGTGTTTTTCTAAGCATAGCAGGAACTTGATGTTATTGCTGCAAGTCTCGAGTTGTCTGACATAAAAAGCTACGGCCTGAAAATGGGGAAACATAAGCTGGCATTTAGGCAGTGTTTCAAGCCACAAATGGCTGAATAATATACAGCGTAACAGGAGTTTTTTAAAGCACACAAAGGAATAAAATATGCAAAAGAAATGCTGACAGACTGTTTATCAAATTAACAAGCTAGACTGCAATAAAAAGGAATAAATGCTACTTATTCTCAGTGGATTAGAAATTACATTTTCAAACAAGATTTATATAAATATATAGGAAAAGAAAAAGCTATTACATATCATCTGAAGGAAACGCTTTCTGAGCTGGGACAGAAGTAACATCCACTCTTAAATATATGCAGCTGGTTTTAGTTTTTTTTCTTTCGTAAAGATCACATAGCAAGGATAGATTTCATTACTATCTGTTCATAATGTGCTTCAGAGGGACATCACAAAGGCATCATCAGACCTTTTAAACGCTTATTAAACTGGGGGTCCCCAATAAAACAAAATGAAATAGCTTTACGTAAAAAAAAAAAAAAAAAGCACTGTCTAAATAACGCTCTGATATAGTTTTCTGGACAACAAAGTACATGAATCTCTTATGGTTACTCTCCAACCCAGGGTACCTTGGATAAACCAAGGTATCCTCGTGCACATTGCAATTTTCATTCTACTTATCTCACTACAGTAAGTAATTCTCAAACTTATCCTAAACTATTCCAGGGTACTTGCAGAGCTATGCCACATCCCCAGAAAGAGCTGGATTTCAGTAGCAAGTAACTTCACTTATACCACTGAGATAGCACTGCTACTCTGTAACAATCCTAACTGCAAATAAAATTCACTAAAATCAGAAAAAAAGCACAACCATTCTTCTACAGTATCTATGGGTATGCAGGCACTTCACCAGGCAAGAAAGTTCTGCAAAAATACCTCCAAACAAACCACCAAATTCCCCAATTTATATATTGTGAGAATTAGACATACTCTTTTCATGTACTTACACTTCCAATGTAGCAAACTCCAGCATCTGAATAAAGCTCTATAACTGACTTAAGTATTTGAGGGAGAAAGAGATGCTAAATTTACTCTGGAGATCCAAAGGAAGAAAGTAGTATCTTAATCCAGAATTTTAATTCTGTATTACTTGCCTTTTTAAAATAAAGAAAAACAACAAACCAACATAAGAGACAAATTTTGCCTCTCTGTAGGTCTCTTCCATTGGTGTTCTCCTGGCTGCTCACCCTCTCTCCTGCCTCGCCCTGCCTGATATGCTCTCCATTACCACAGATTTGCCTTTCCATCTATACTTCTGGCACTTACCAAGCTCAACATTATCATTCAGGGCAGACTGTCTCTTATATTCATTTTGCTGAACTTTTCAGGTCTAATACATTATGGTTAATAAACACTATTTTCAGACTAAATGGCCACTGATATACAGGCTACTACCTCAATACAAGAGCTACTGAGTTGCTGGAGCAGGTTCAAAGAAGGGCAACAGAGCTGGTAAAGGGTCTAGTGCACAAGTACAAGGAATGGCTGAGGGAACTGGGGTTGTTTAGTCTGGAGAAGAGAAGGTGCAGCGGGAAGTTTATCGCTCTCTATAGGTACCGGAAAGGAGGCTGCAGTGACGTGATGGTCGGCCCCTTCTCCCAAGTAACAAGTGACAGGAAAATAGGTAACGGCCCCAAGCTGCACCAGGAAAGATTTAGGTTGGATATTAGGAACAATTTCTTCACAGAGAAGGTGGTCAGGCATCAGAACAGGCTGCCCAGGGCAGTGGTGGAGTCGCTGTCCCTGAAGTATTAAAAAAACCATGCAGATGAGGCCCTCAGTGACAGTGGTTTCTGCAGTCCTGGGGTAAGGGTTGCACTTTACGATCTTAAAGGTCATTTCCAACCTAGTGGATTCTATAAAATATCTCTGCGTATGATAACAGCCCAAACCTTATTTTATCTGATTTTCAATACAGGCTAGAATTCCGCTACTTTTTCTGGGAAGTGAGGGATGGGATTAATTAAAAAAAAAAAAAATAAAATAAACAATTTGCATTATTCCTCTACAGATTCTTAGTTAATTTCCCTAGAGAAGCAGGGACAAGAAACTCAAGACAATTCACTGCATTTACTAAGCTTCGACTCTGGGAGACGTATGTTGCAGCCACTGCATCTCTTAGTGAAATATGAACCCAAAAGTATTGGTGGCTTTTTGCTGTTTTTACAATGTCTTATCATCACCATACTCGATTTTGGTCTCACAGCATATAGAAGTCTCCTGTTGTACACCATTAGCACTAAGAATCGCTTCAACACCAAAAGATGTTAGTTTCTGTTATTCTCCAATTTTCTTCTTGCTCCTGCTACCAAAAAGGTACAAAGAGCAACTGCATTTTTCCATGTAACTATTTCAGTTTCATTCTGCACATCAAGATTTCTTTTCCCTGAGAAAAGGGCTAAAAAGATTGCATTAGCTCAGAACCCTACCCAGACGAAAAAAATGTATTTCAGTCTTATTACACTAACAGAGTAATCTTCACCTGTTACTCATCCAGCTCCGCTCTGTTTCCAGATGTATTATTTATCCAACCATCATCAAATTATTTTTATGTGCCAAGAAGTAGAAAGTTATTGAGTTCAAATAATAGAAAACAACACAAGAGTACAAGGCTTTTTAATCCCAATCATGAAAGAGAAAATTGGAAAAAATGACACCAGAAATTCATCCCTGACTTACAAAATAACTGATGACTATCTAGCTTAAAGCAAAAGTGGGGAAGCAAATATCTACCCCAACTATCTTGTTTCTAACCATTTCAGAAGCCTGGCCAGGGTCCAATTTCAAAACTCCAAAGTTCTTGTACACCTGACCTCTGTGCTAACAAAGCTGTGTGCTCTGCCAAACTCATTAAAAAAATAATTTTATATATATGTATGTGTGTGCGCGTGTGTATATGTATATATATTAAAATGTGAGGACTGGTAGTAAATGCTAGTGCAAATATCATGTGCCGCAGCATTACAGTAATGAATAACTTACATTTTTGCATTATTTTATATATATTTGCAATATATATAAAAAAGAAAATAAACATACAAACACACATATTTATACACACACACACTTCTTTGCACCAAATAAAGATCGCATTTATTCCTAAACAGGTCTCTGAATTGCAAAAAAGATGGAACAAGAGATAGTTCAAATACAACAGAAAAAAATAGAGAAGACTTTTATTGTACTATATTGTTGTATCTTTTCCAAATTATTGTCAAGTCACATTACAAATAAATAAAATTATATGATTTTCATAACTTCCCTGAGAGAAGACTTCATATGAGAGAAGAGTTCATATGAGAAATAACCTGGTTATACCTGTTTTATTAATCTCTGGTGTCACCATTACAATACCCCAACAGGCTACAACAAAAAACCCAACAACTGTAAAGCTATAAATACTGAAATTACAGTATCACTGAGCAAACTGGGTATGAAAGAAAAGTGAGATTATACAGAAAAAAAAAAGATTTTAGTGATTGATGATAGAACCACATAGTTAAGATAGGAAAGACCTTCCGCTTACAGTCAGCTTTATATACCTTGTGCTCCCTGTATGGGTTGACATATTGCATGCGTGGTCACAGACCCATCAGGTATTAGATTAGTTAAGCTATTTAAAAGCTTTGTGTTGTATTAATGCTTTTTCTACATAAGAACCCCAGACACTTAGTGTTTCTACCACAGTATGTCTTAGGCCTGGACATAAATGAAAGAAAATTTAATTAGTTTCCATCCTCAGATGGGGAAACAAAGGTAACAGTATAAGTAAAATTGCTTACCTAAAAAAAAGGTCTTAATACAACAGATTTAAACCAAAACACTAAAATATGCCTGCAAAGCTCAGTTCTAAGATGTGTTAATTGAACTTGGTTGGGAAGGCTAGGACTATAGAAGTCATATCTGGATTTTAACATGTTTTCACCTTTTCTTTGGCAGGCAATACCAGCAAGAGTCAGTTCCAGTGCATTGGTCTGACTCTCTTAGCAGGGATTTTCATCTCTCAGCTTCTGATGAGCCCCTGGTCAACTGGGAAATTAGATTCCTCTGGGTGCTCGTGAAGACGAGATTTTGATGCCTTTTTTAACTTGAAACATGTACCACGCTGTTCCTATTAGCTGCCACGTGAACTGACCACATAGTCACTATTTAAACTTCTATACTCATGCAGGGAAAAAAAAAATGGCAATTCAGTTTTGCTGCTGCTGAGCAAAGTGGAAGGACCAATGAAGTCGCTGAGAGTGCTAGCCTGCTGCTGCACTAAGGCATCGCTGTAGCATGTCTCCTAGCCTGGAAAAGTTTAGTAGATGAATTGCTTGATCCTAACAACACAAAAACCAGCCCAGGATAAAGAAGTTGCTATTTTACAGAAATGGATGACCAATTTTTCTTCCACATGCCTGACAATTTCACTCATTGAAAGAAGTGGATTGCTCAACTCCTGCTAATTTGGAAGACAAATATGTTTATATAGCGATTAGCTCATTGTGGGAGCTACTGGAAGCAAATGAAAAAAGACCCTTTCACTGGAGGACTTCAGAGCACTTCTCAAGAGCTACTGAATTTAGCCTCACTACATGAAAACAAAGCAAGTAAATACCTCCTATTCTAGCGTGTCTACTATTGCTGTATGATGCAAGTTGCTCACAGAGGAAATGGAACACAAAAAGACATGGACTTATCCACATTATACATTAGCAGATTTATTACACATTGGAGGGAACTGATACCAGCTTTGTAAAGAAACACCTCTGATTTTTCACAGTCAAGTTACTACAATAGGATGGAGCTTTTCTTTCAGACTCGTAAAAACAAATTCAACAAAAGAACCTTCTATTACATAGAATCTTTTCAGGTACTTTTTAAGGCAAAGGTAGAATTAAAGCAGTCAAATTCACGCTTTATAGCAACTCACTGCTCCAGAGTATGGGGAGAACTTGATGCAAATGCTGTTCTGTTCCTAACCTGAAGCAAAAAGACTGGAAAGTGAAAAACCTCAAGGTGAAGCAATGAATTCAACTATTAAAAATAACATTCTGACAGATGAACTTCATGGAAATGCACTTCTTTTCAATATTTTCATTAAATGATATATTTATAACTAAAAAAGCTTTATGCCTTCTTGATATTCATGTATTGAGGCCATTAGCAATTCTTAGCTTGTTTTTGATGCATGCAACCATTAACATGTGGAGTAACTTCAAGCTGGTTTTCCCCATCAGTAACAAAAATCATTACAAGCAGAAAGCCTGAGTCACTGTGTGGCACATTTTCTCCAGCAATAAAGCGAAAAAGAAAGGAAAAAAACCTTGAAAATGTGCTTTGGACCATTTTCATCAGGAACTGGGTTCATGTTTCACCCCCTGTACAAACCATGGCCTCAGCACACTTGGTCACATCATTATGGGAGCGGACTTGGAGAGGACCATAGCATCTCCCAGGCATCCCAGCCTCATGCGTCTTCTCCCACACTTAAGGCAAACAGCAAACACATTTACAATGGTCTGAAAGCCAGTGAGTTTTGGGTTTAAAAGTATTGGAAAAACAGAGTTACTCCAAAACTGTTATTACTGAAAGTCAGTGAAGACAGTGATAAGGCCTTGCATTGAGAGAAAGCAGCTCCCTCAGGTCAAGATCTGATATTTCTGTTAGGTGTCCTGACAGAGGAAAGGGACACAGCAGGCATACAGCGAGACCCCTGGCAGTATGGTGACAAGTCCACTCACATCCTTACAGCACCCCACCATGTTACTGTGCAACCATCACAATTGTCACATGGATGAAAAGCGAGTTTCTTCCCTTAAAGCTTTATCCAAGTTTTGAGGATGAAGGCACATGAATTCAAAGCTGCTTTTTTGGATTTTTGATCGTTTGTTTAATTAACATTTGTTGGGTTTCTTTCCTTTTAAAGGTAACCCACTTCACAAACCCATTATTAAACGAAAACGTCTTTAAAGCAACACTAATGGAGACACACTCATCAAATATGAACAGTCCCAAAATAAACAGCACTGCTGTAAACACAAATTACATTATGGGCTAATGAGGCAAAGCATACTCAAACAAGTTACCAAGGAAGGGCTTAGTGACTGGCTGCTATCAGCGCTGCCATTGGAGAAAGCTGATGGAGATTACTTAGCACAAGGCAGGTTCTAAGTGGGATTTTTTTAGTAAAAGAGTAGGAGCGTACAAGAGTACAGCAAATTAGGGAATGAGATAAAGAAAACCTATTTAAACATTCCTGAGCAATTTTTCTTTGGCTAGTGAAAGAAGAGGAGGGTGGTTTGATTATAATGCAGCAACTTTGATATAAATTCAATTAATTCTTCATTAAGGACAGAAACCCCCTGAATCCACCACTATCATTGACAAATAAGTAAAGCAGGAAAAAAATTGTTGCCACTTAGGAACAACCCACAGGACCTCTCATCTAAAACAGCAGCTTTGGAGCAGAGGTTAAAAAATAAAACCTGTGTATAAGATAAAGCTGGTGGAGGTAATGAAAACAAGCTAAACTGTTACGTTACATGGGTATAAAAATTAAATATTCCCCATGAGAACCTACCTGTGAATGTCCTGCTGCCTTTTTTCCCCCCACTTACCTCTTTTTCTGATACTAGGGATTAACTCAGCTCAGCTTTCTCCTAGCACTGCAGTCAAAGTACAAACCAGCAACTGCCATCAGTACCAGGCAAGTGCTTCATCTTAACATCTGCCTCCTACACTCACTGAGCTACAGCATACAAATAGGTACGTTTATTCATCTCATTACCCCCAGTACCATGCTTTAGATTAAATGCTTCTTTCATTCCACTTCCCCAATGAATTAGAAATCACACAAGTTGCATCCCACCCTGTCTTTATTTCTTAGAGGCAGAGCCTTCTACCATCCTCTTCTAAAAGAGCTTTTTCATCCCCTGGAACACTTTATTCCCTCTTTTTCACAGCTGCTCCAGTCTGGGGTAGGATTTTTGAGCATGTAAATGTGTGGAGTATTGACAAGGAATATAAGAATCCTAGTGTGTCTTGCCTTTACTGGAATTGCCTCTTCTGAGGTGCCCCTTTGCATTTTTTGTGCAAGAGAATGGTGGTTCATGGTTGCTTTAGGATTAGAAAACACAAACAATAAGATGATCCTGCATCACTGTTCAGGCTTTCAGAGATGAAAAACACGAAGCATGGAACTACTAAAGAATAAGTCTAACAAGAATAAAATGCAAACTAGGTTGCAACTACCTAACAGAAACAAAATGTACTAAAAAATGTGGTAAGAGTGAATTTTCAAATATAATAAAGGGAAAAGATAACATCAATATATGAAAAAAAAAATCCTAAGAAGTAGTATTATTAAACAACAAAAAGTTGTTTACAGATCTAAATTATTGGTGTGACCCCCATAAATGATTCTATAAATAACTGCTCCTGTTTCCTCTCTCATTCACCATATTACTGTTTTGCTGGCTTCCCAACAAATGTTTTTATCGGATTTATTGCCAAGGAGCACCCTCTCACTGCCTGACTCAAGGTCCTCAGTAACTACTTCACTGTTGTGAAATCTAATGTGAAGGCCAAACACTACCAGCTCACTGCATACCACACTGTAATAAATTGCTTGATATGTTCAATACAAATGACAAATTACATAACATTCTTTACTTCCATGTCTTTAATTATCCTGTCTTTCAAAACATTTTAAGAAGTCTTACATCACACAGTCAGTCTTCAAAGTCACAAATTTATGGCTATGGGCTGATTTCATCTTTTATTTCCTTCCTTCTTGTAAGTTTCAGCTCATATAGCTTTTTGCCTAGATTTATTATTTTACAGTCATATGGAAGACCTAAGATGTATGTGCATGTATTTGTAAACACAGAATACAAGATAAATACGAAGTGTTATATAGGGAGAACCAATACTGATTTTGCCTATAAAAAAAATGGCTTCCTATTAATGAGAAGGATAAGTAATGCTGAGAATAAAAAGATGAAATTCTAAAATAGTCCAATGAAAATATGCACTTGGCACCAAGCAACAGTCAAAAAGGAAACAACTGGACAAAACACATCAAAAAGCATTAGTGATGCTCTTGTAACCTTCAGAGAAGGGAAGAATGTACAAGTTTAGGAATGATCAAGTTGATAACATCTTTTTTAATGCTCTGTATAATTTACATTAACTATGAAAGTGAGAAAGAAAGAAAATTAGAAAGGAATCATAATTTGAGCCTTAACTTTCAAAAGTCAAATTCATTGCCTCATATCTGGCACATTTGACAAACCCAGAAGTGCATGGTACATAAGAAAGTCTTTTTAACCCCAGTGTTTGTATGATATACATAGTAACCTCACAGGTTAGTGGGCTAGGGAGGAAAGCAGGTAGGTAAGCTCATTGCTACTCCATGTGTAGGACAGTTCCTCAATCTCGCATGCTAGTCCACACTTCCGCATTTTCACCAGGCACTCCCTCTTCAGCTTTCACTGAATTTATGCAGTTCTGGCATTAATTCCCAGTACAGTTTTAGGTCACACACTGGCAGAGGACAAAAATTCACCACAAGGAACAGCTGCTTCAAAAGACACACTCAAATATGCAGCCTCAATTTTCCTTCATGCAAGTCACGCATATACACAGGCATCAAGTGAACTGAAACAAGAGGTTAAGATGTGTGTTTAAAACATGACTCAGAGAACCTGAGATAGTTTTAGTCTGCTGCTACACATTAGAGCCAAAAGAATAATTACAGACTAGAAAGGAGTTGAAGAACACACTTGGATATTACAGGCCTGCGTGAGATAAGGTGCATGAAGCAGTCAGGATTAAATGTCAGTCTTAACTGTGATTTCTTTATGTCTGTGATTGCTCTGACAGGCAATGGGCTTTAGTAGCTTTCCTTAATGTTAAATTACAAGAGCTGAGGGATCAGAAACAGCTACAAAGTAGGAAAAAAAACCACAACCAAACCTAAACGTGACAAACCTCATGAACATTCTTGTAATTTTATGTAACTTAACTCTGACATAATTGCCCCATTGAAATCCTTTGGTATATTACTGCAGATTACCTAGGGACTGCAGGAACATACTACAAAACATGCAAAAGCATTTGAAGAAATTCCAGTTACACTGGCTTCTGAAATGCTCCAGTATTAGCCTGTGTATAATCTTGTACATCTGGCTCTGTAATGCTCAAATTGTTGTAATAACACATATACACATTCAGAATAAGTGCACAGTTTAGTGCTCAGCCAGTTGTTGCTCATGCATTAAGCAGTAACGTTAATCTCAAAAAATATTACTTTATTTGGTACCATGCTTCAAGCAATTGATAAAAAACGGCCTTCAGCCTTAGCTCTCAAAACAATGGAGGTTACCTGGTATAACATCACACAGTCTGTACAATTATTTACAGTGTCTCAAGAAACATTCATAGAATAGATCATTTACTGAAAAACATCCTTTTGCTTCACACAGTTAGCTGTAATTAATTCTCTGTACATTTTTAACCAAACTGTACAAAAGATCAAACTACTTCCTCAGGTAGAGCTGCAATTCTTGATTGATGATGCATATTTTCACAGCATGAATAAATGAAATTAACAACCTTTTCCATCAGGATTCTGCTCATGCTCGTTTTTTTCCCCTATACATTTTTCAGTAAAATGTATCATCATACTTTATTTCAGCATACTCTATACAGTCCACAGCCTGTCTTTTCTTTGAATGTTTCTCCTTAGGCATTTATTTCATTGTTCTCCTAGGTCTCCTCACTGCAGTTAAACCAGAAAACCTGAAAGCCTTGCTTAAAGGTGATTAGAACATCTGGAAATTCTCCTTCCCACTCCCCAAATGACACCTCACATTTGAATCTCATTTGGGAATTTCTTCTCGGATTGTTACTGTCACCACCCTTGTTTTGGTAAAGCCTAGGACAGCACAAATCTTGAATGAAAAGCTACATAAGACATTATATTTCATTCAACTCATCTGGCTCATTTAAAAATAAATAAATAAACAAATAAATATTTAATCCAATAATGGTCAGAACAGATGACCTAGATGCTGAGCAGCAATTTGCATCTTCAGAAAAGGTAAAGTAAGGGCACAAGGTGGACAGCTATTTCTGGCCACCTTAATTGTACATTTTTGCCTTGAAAGAGTCACTGTGAATGGTAGAACAATACGGTTAGTTCAGTCCCCCCTGCTCATGAAGTCCTTGAACATTACATTGAAATGGGCAGCTGGCATCAGGAGCACCTTGGGTGCTTCCATACACTTAAGACCCAAAACTGCATCCCCCCTACTTGCCACACTTGCACTCAGTTTTATGAAGTCATTCATAACAGACTTGCTACTTATGAAGTCATTCGTAACATACTTGCTACTTACTCCTGATTGGGGCTAGTTTTACAATCAATGCACTTATTACATTCTCTTATTCTTCTCTGTGAACCGTTTCCTTCGGTAACCCTTTATCCATGGTACCCAGTCATCTGCCTTCTACTTCACACCAAGTATTTTCTTTCTCAACTTAAAGGTTTCTAAAATGATATCCAGGCTAGGGTTAGACAATACTAAGGGAAAAAAATGAACATTCTGAAACAATACAAGGATTGCCTAGAAGCTGATTAGAATTTAAGGAGGGGAACTAAACACAAAAATCTTTTCTTACTTCTTAAATATTATGCAAGGATAATTAGTGAAGAACTAGTGCTACTACTGTTTTTAAAGAAGCAGGAAAATGTAGCAATGCCTTCTTTCCTCCTTTAGCATGAGTGTCATGGGTTCAGCAGTAGCAGTCATTTTTCTCCTTCCCCAAGGCTGGTGCAGCACTGTGTTTTTTGACTTTCGGCCTGGCAACAGTGCTGATAACACCAATGTTTCAGTTACTGCTTAGAATGCTTTGGCCTGGCCAAGGACTTTTGGAGTCTCATGCTCTGCCAGGGAGGAGGGGAAGCTGGGAGGAAGCAGAGTCAGGACACCTGACCCAAATTGGCCAAAGAGGTATTCCATACCACAGCACGTCATGCCCAGGATGTAAAAACAGAGGGCAGAGACCCAGAAGGGTGTGGGGGCTTGTTGCTTGGTCAGACTGGGTATACATGGTGAGCTGTTGTATTCTCTTTCCTTGTATTTCTCTTGTCATTATTATTATTGGTGGTAGCAGTAGTGGTTTGTGTTATACCTTAGTTACTGAACTGTTCTTATCTCAACCTGTGGGAGCTGCATTCTTTCAATTCCCTTCCCATCCCTCCAGGAGTTGGCGGAAAGAAAGAGGGGTGAGTGAGTGAGCAAACTGCATGGCTGATTTACGGCTTAAACCATAACAATGAGGCAAAAGAAAGTTAAGAGAACAGTGATTCATATCGTCTGGCTGTATAAACTAAGTGCAACACCTGTACTTACTGAGGATTCCCAGGTTCAGGACATGTTGACAGGACAATTGAATTGTTTGGATTGTGTGATTTTTCGGAAGCAGTCTGTATCTCAAACTCTTACATTGCATGTATACACAAGTCATTCATTTCAACCACAGAGATATATGAGGCTGCTTTGGAATACAGACTGGAAGTGACTACATGAAAAAGCCCATTTAATGTAAATTCATCTGTCTCACTGCACATTCCCATACAACCAATATGAGAAACATGAACTAATTATATAATATTTGCATAGAAATTACATAGTTTGGGGTTCTGTGGCATGATTCTCTGTGTGATCTCAGGCCAGTTTCTGAACCTCTCCAAATCTCTGCTCCCTTGTTTGCAAAGCAGATTAAGATTAGTTATGCAGGATGGGGTGAGCCTTAATTAACTCAAGTTTGTAAACAGCTTTCTGATCTTCAGATTCTATAGAGAGGAACAAGAAAAATCCATTCAAGAAGAAACATGCAAGCCCACTTCTACATAATGAACATTTGGTGTATCAAACTGATGCAGAAAAATTATACTAACATTTCTCTGCAGAAGCAGCAAAAATTGCATTAGCAGACAGCATAAAATATGAATATTAAAAATAACAAATTTACTTACTTCTTCCTAATTTCTAGGTCTGAAACAGGAACACATCTCAGGCCAGTTCCCAATACCATGAGGGATGATGTTAGTAACACAGTTACCCTCAGACCTAAGATGAAAAAAACACAGTATGTTAGAAGTTACAGAACCAATATTGCCTAAATATATATATTTACATGCAGTCTCACAGAAGGAAAACATATCTCTTTCATATCATAAACACTTTGGTGTTGATATTAATTACAAATAAATTATGAAACCCTGTGTTGTTTTCTGTAGTTAATACTCCAGAATTACAAAGGCTTACTTGTAGCATACTATTGCACAGGACTGTACCCAAAAACTTACACAAATTCTTGAAAGTGGAAGGTAAGAATAAAAGTATCATCAAAATATACAATATTCCCTTTAGCTTTAGAAGCATCAGTAATATGCTCCAGTGTGTGACCTGAAATCTAGAAAGATCCAATGAAAAAACTGCACATTCTTTTCCAACTACTTAATGAGCACAAACACAGCACTGTTATTGTTTTCTTCCATAATACAGATATCCATTTCATCTTGAAGAAATAACCGTTTATTCAGGGTAAAAAAGTGCACGTTATTTTCTTTATCCAGTCCTTGCAATTAGGCCAGGTTTTCGCTGTGCTCAGCTCGAATAGAGTTGCAAATATAGTACATCAGAAAAAAAGCTACAATTGACTGATGCCTTGAATGTTTTTTCCTCATACTGCAATTCTCAACTGAGAAGCATTTAGATTTGAAACAGCTTTATCTTAGTGCTGCAATTCCTTTGCCAGCAGTTTACTTGCTGCTGCTAAGGTGTTTCCATCAGCAGCAAACAAAAAGAGAAAGGTGAGAGCTGAGAGGCTTAACCTCCAGAATCTGGTAAAACACCAAAACAATAAATATGCACCATTAAAAACCACTGATACAGTGTATATCTGTCAAGTTGGAAAACTGAAACAATTTCACAGCAACAAACAGAAAATAAAGGTCTTTTGTGTTCTTAGCAGAACATAATAAAAACAATTAAGTGGTAACAAACACCCAGCTTCTCTAAGGTTCAGGTGAAGCTAGTAACTACCCAAAACACAGACAAACAAGTTCCTACTATAATTCACTTAACAAAGAAACAATTTCTATTTCTAAACCTGCCACTTTTCAGAAGTGTTCCCTCTATGTTAATGACTCCAGTAACCAGTACAATTCAATCAGTAGTCACATTAAATACTTTGTCTCTATGTGAATTTAGTGGGATCTTTAGAACACATATTTTTCTAAAGTGAAATTTTAAAGTACAAGACACCTCTTGCTCTTATTGCAATAGCTCTTAGGGAGCTTCACTCATGCTGGACACTGCACAAACCAAACTGAAGAATGCTTCTCTGAAACAACCTAGCCCAAGACAGTCCAAATAAAAAGGTTACAGGTTGGCTGAAATGGAAGTATGACTTCCTTTGGTATGGATTAGTCATTAACAAACGGAATGCTACCTGCAGTCCTGCAACTCTGGACACCTCATCCCTGATGCCCTGGAGAAGAATCATCAGATGAGAATTTTCGTTTCCTTGAAGGATTCCCAACACCTACCCAGACTTACTTGCTTGTCTTTGTGCTCCACCAGCACATGTTGCTGTTAAACTGGTTTTTCAAGTGTGTGTGTGTGTGTGTGTGTGTGTGTGTGTGTGTGTTCAGAGGGACCTAACTAAATGCCTGGACAACACAGCTGTTCAAAATCTTTGTGTTCTCCTTGTTTTCTTGGCCACCACATGAGCCTTCATGCCATGCTTAACCCCGTATTACCACGCTGTATATATTGTGGGCCTAATTATTTGTATCAGGATTGCGTATATGATCCTCTTGCCTTTTCTCCCGGGAGATAAGTCTCTCTTAACATCACTTTTGCGCATAATGAGAACTTGTGCAAAATGAGAAATAGAATTTTACTGATGGAAAAAAATCAAAACACAAGTCTTTTAACTGAAAAAAAAATGAAGTTTTCCATTTGGAATGCTGCTACAATGTTACAGGAAAGCTCTAATAACATCCATATCACCTTATTTTCCAGACAAACCACAGCACAGCATGTCCTGCCTTTTAGGAGACACGAGGACAGAGATGGCCTAGAGTTCCTGCTCATGGGGCACAGGTCAGGTGCCAGCCCAGGGCACACCACTAAGCAGGTATTAAAAAGAAATTTAAGTTTAATCACCACAGGAAACATAAGGAATGTTTCCAAATAAAAAAAACTTCTATTTTATTTTTAATTTT
>JAOEHY010014606.1:44220-56473 GCA_025447955.1 Psilopsiagon aurifrons
AAAAACCACAAACAAAAAAAAAAGTAAAAAAAAAAAAATCAGTTTTAATTTAAATCTGCAGAAACACTTCCTAAGAAAAACAACACACGATTCAGTGAAAACCACATTGGATGCTGAAGCTTTGCACCAGCCCTAAATTTAAGTTCATCTTTAATGTCAACCTTACATGTCTGGCAATTTCAAAATATAATTACCAGTTAAGGCCTCACAATCATATGTATCATCTGATCTCTCCAAACATTCTTTGAAGACCTTGTCTTGAATACTATACACTGTAATGCACCCTTTTAAAATGTTTTGATTGCACAAATTATTCTTTCACCATGTTTTCTTTTTACGTAACCCTAAAAATTTTTTCAGTTAAAGCTCCACATTGAAAATGATGACACCAAAGTGAAAAACCAAAAGACTGTCAGACAAGCAGCGTTAGACATTTTATTTGCTAATTACACAATGTATTTCTACCCTCTAAGCACCTTCCTATTTTGTTTTGCTTCACATTTTAACTCTCTGAATTTCCCCTCCTTTCCACCTTGTTAGAAATTGGTCTTTAATAGTATTTTTGTAATTATTTCAGTATTTTTGCTTTGAGCATTGCAGTGGTCCTTAATCTGAATTGAACATCTTGTATTACTCTACAAGGCGCACCCGAGTGTTTCAGATAGCAGCATGCATCATGGGGACAACAAGCATATGTAATCAACCTAGCCTGAAAAAAAAGCCCATGAACCCCGCAAGAAATTAATTCTCTATTTTAAAAGATCTAAATAATTTATACAACCAAGATTCTGAGTAGATATAGCTAGCTTCGTTAATTTTACCCTGTAAATGCAAGAGATAAGGAGACGGGGAGTGATGTGCACTACAGTTTCTTAAAATCCACAATCCAGTCCACTTCCATCAGAGATTTCTGACACATGACTGGAAAGAGAAGAAAGGCTTTTAAATGGATTTTCTGTCAGTGGAGGAAGTTTTCTGTTCTCTGGGGCCTTCCTCATCAGCTGCTCATTCCCACACTGTTCGTGCAGGAGCTCTCCGGGTCCCCCAGGTGGCACCGACTGTTAAGCAAAGTGCGGCCCCGTTCAGAACGGCCAAACAGCAACAGAGAACTCTGAGCTAGCCACAGAAATTGAGTCAGCAATAAAAACACATAAATTACCATTTATGAGTGAAACGGTCGATATTGTTCAACTGCTTAACCCTCCTGTGGCTAATAATACAGTCTGCTTTACAACTTCAGCAGCCCACGCAGCATTTACTGGGTTTTATTCATTTTTAAAACAACTACCCCCAAACTCCTGCCACTATTAGAGATTGAACACAAACTCTCAACCCACAATCCTCTTAACTCTCCTGAAAAAACACACCTTTTTAATCTTGCCAACACCACGTTGTACTAGTAAGCCTTAATGATTACCTGTACCAGCAGTGTATGCTGATCAGATCTGGCCCGTGGAACACTTCTAGCTGGCCCACTAACTTCCTTTCCCCTCTGTTGCTGAGAAAGCAGCTGCTAAACACACACCATGTGATGAACCCAGGGTTCCCACTACACACAGCTCGACGCAGAAAACAAATAAAACCCAAACATGCTACACGGCCTCATGCAACAGCAGAAGGCAGTGGCTGCCAGTGCATCCAGCGCCTCCTCTTCAGCTCCCCCACAGCAACATCAAGCAACAGCATCCCATGTATGGGTGCTGCATCCCCCAAAACTCTTCCAGCACACCTTACTTCAAGATGTATCTCAAAGCACATTAAAAGAAAACGCATTCCCCCTCCACTGCGTTAATGACTTGGAAACCAGCAAGTGATTTATTATGCCTAGTTTAATAAGGAATTTAATAAAAGATGTTGTACAGCTACAATTAACTCCTCATTCCACCTATTTATCAGTCTGTCTTGCAGAAAAAGAACATGATTAAAATGCTTAATGCTTTTGCGAGCTTTTGAGAAGTATGACCATTCCTTCTCTCACCTGTCACCCACTACCACAAAACATGTGACTGACAGACTGTAAAAAACTGTGAAGCCCAAATCCTTACTCACACAAAACACACATTCAAGTCAAAATTGTTTTCACATCGAGAATTGCAAGTTTCTATTTCTGCTGAGAAGTTTCTATTTCTGCTGTCTAGTGGCAACAAACACCCTGTGCATCCCCCTGGCTGAGGCCAGCATAGAGAAGCAGCCCAGCTACTGCTACAGACCCATGGAGAGCAACACAGTTCTAGCTCAGAGCATCACAAATGCCAGCTCTTGTTTGGGCTTGGTTTCCACATCCCTGTACTGAACCATCCACCTTAGGGGGAGAATTCCAGCTGGATGTGCAGAACAGTCAGTTTTCACCCTTTTGCTAAGACTAATGGAAGTCTGGCAAGAAGAAAAGCTGCTGGATTCAGCCCACTGCCTAGCACGATGGCAGTGGATTTCCCTTATACACCTCACACACTCTGCTCTCAGATGCAGTAGCATTTAAGGAGTTTGTTTCCTTCAGCTGCAGATACCAAATTAAGTCCTCACAAATATGGACTACAACAAGGCCCTAATTAGAAACAAGTGACATCAGCCTGCTGTGTATTTTCAGTTTTTAAAGACCAGGCTGGAAGCAAGAGCAGCCCCTTCTGACACAGAACTGAGAGCATTTCCTTAACTACTCTACTATTATTTTGACTAACCTATATCTAGCTAAACATAAAACATTATAAAATCCTCTTCACCCACATATACCAGGAAATAAACCCCTCCAATTTCAACAGCCATTCCAATAATTCACTGTCATATTGTGCTTTCCCTTCCAGTTTAAAGCAAGTTCAGTTTTCAACCAAATTCTTGCTTTGCCTTTCTTGACAAAACAAAGCACAGGTATTTATACGTCTACAAAAAAAACCCTTTACCTTCAGTTTCAGCAAGCAAAGCTCTAAGCTCCTAGTCTTTTGCAATTTTTCTTTGGTCCTGGCACTCGTTTTGTGTCTTAATACCCTCCTGATTGTTCAAGCATCCTTTTTTATATGAATTTCCTAGTAGGATGCCAGTTCTCCATTCCATAGGTCTGTTTCTCTCCCTCCTTAATGCATGCCTTTACATTTAAATGTAATAAATAGCTTGATTAAACAATAAATAAAATAAATATATAACATTAAAATATAAATGACAAGTTAAAAAAAAAAACAACCAAAAAACAACAAAAAAACCTTGATTAAACAGCTCACTTTGTCAGGGAACCCTGAGAGCTCTGCACAAAACTTTGTCCTTCATCATTATCTAATGCTCCAGAAATCTTTGTATTTTAAATGTAATTCTAGCAAAATTATACTAACAGCTGCACCATTTAACCTCATAAGGTCAGTGATCTTTGTCACGATTAAAATACCAAAAAGAAATTGCTACTTTTCTACTAATCACATTGAATGAAACTTCCATTGTGCCTGTACTTTGCCAAATTGACTACTGTCATTACAGAGGATAAGCAGCAATCCTCTTTCAGAAGAGTCATCCTTGCATCAAGCAATACATTTTTCAAGAGAAAAGATCCTTTTCACTGATGTGAAAAGACTTCATAGCCAAGACGTGGTCCCAATCTTTCAAGTTTGTTCTGTGTGTTAGCAGAAAAATAAGTATATCATGTCTGCCTCGGTTTCCACAAAGGCACTTGATTGCAGAGGAGCACAAATTGTGTTTGGAAACTCAACAGAAAATAAATACATTGTCAAAAATAGAAGCAGCTACCCTCAGAAGCAAGGAAAATTAGGAATCAAATGCAAGGACTGCATCCAAGAGAGAGCAACTACCAGGTTATATGTAGCTAATCAAAAATTACTCCTAGCTTGATGGCCAGGCTATCACGTGGTGCTATTAAGCACAACCTGGATCGCCCTTTCTCTCTGACTACATGATGCTGATGCTTCCATTATTACCCTGTCTTCCATAAGATGTGTTTTTAAAACAAATTGAAGGCAACTGTTTCCATCCATTCACATGGCTCTATGCAGCACTGCCAAAACAGCATCCAAATTTCAACTGAAAAAGTTTAGGACTTGAGTTGGTTTGTTGTGGGGTTTTCTGTTTGGTTTGCACTTTTTTTGACTGAAAATGAATGCTCTGCTAGACAAGTGACAGCATCCTTCTGGTATCAGATAATAAGAACCCAGCTTTACCATATACAATCCATCTGAAATAAATCAGACTCAAAGCTACATTTCAACCCCCAGTCTTGTTTAGGATACAAAAACCAGACCTTTTCCTGTACAAAACCTACAATGCATCCCAGTTCCACATTTCACTGGAGGATTGCACTGCAAGGGCAGATTCTACTAGATACTCTGCTCCAATTTCTGACATAAATAGTAGGCAGACTGAAATCCCCAGACAAAATATGTACTAAAAACCTCTTGAAACATAGATATAGGAGGTAATGATCTTCAAAGGGGCAATTCCTCTTTATATCTTACAGTGGTTGTGACTGAATCTGTCAGCAGTAGCTGTCAATTAACACCCAGGCTATCAGGAGGATTTTGAAATTTCTTATATATTAATTTATTTGCAAATTTTAAATTTGAGAAAACAAACTTTTTATGCATAAATACAGCAACTTCAAGCAAAATAGTACCTGTGTTTTTGACACTGACTTTTTTTATCAGGACCAGAAATTCAGAAGAACCAATATCCCAGGAGTGTCATCACCAGCAGTGTAGGGGAGCACACAGTAAAATCCTTGCACCAAATTTAGCCAGCCAAGTGTTTCAGAGAGAAGGCACTCATTTTGAAGGAAATGATTGAACATGAGTAACAACTAAAACAGATATAGAAGCTGCTAGGACATAACTGTGAGAAGCAAAGCTAAATATAACACAATTGAGAATTATGACAATCACACAACTATTCTGCAAATCCTGAGCTTCTGCATCTTTCTCTATGCCCATCCTAACTGTAAGGAAACCAAGACGCTTGAATATTCAGACCTTTAAACACACTGCTCACTTCTGGTTTGTATTGTAAATACTATTCTTGTTTTATAGCGGTTTTCTTCTTCTCCATCTCTCTCCCAACAGTCATGAAAACATATTAAAATCCATACTTTTCTGTTTAGATATAAGAATCTGACTGCACTTCTGAGAAGGAGTAACAAGGTATTAAAACCAAGTCAAGAGGCTGCAGGGTCTTTTTGTCTCATTTGCATCAATGAGGTCAAGCCAACGTGAGCAGTAGATCCATCCTGTTTTAACATCATCCCAGCATATTAAGCGTGCAATCAATCTCTAAAAAAAAAAGATGTCAAGGAAAATATAGCTTAATTCTGCAGCTCTCTACTCCTCTAAACTTAGTTGTTACAAACTTGATGACCCAAGTTGTTCTATGGTGTCTTACAAAATTAGCTCCACTACCATGGATTTAATCAGTTAGTGGCAGATTATACCTGTAAAGTATTTCAGAGTTTGTGCAGCAATTTGGAAGTTTGATACTATATATAAAGTAGCCCAGGTTTTAAGAACTGAACAGGCATACTGTGAGCTTTCGGGTATATGAAAAGGTAGTACATAAGTACTGAAGTTTCCTTCCATATGTCAGCAAGGATTTTGAAGCATCCTATCAGTTTAATATAAACAATGGAAAAACAAATGGCAAACGATGCAGATTAAAAATCTGCACTTCAAGTTTCCACAAGCATTGTAAATTGTACTTATCAATCCAGAGACTGACATTTTGCCTGAACAGATAAACAAAGTGCCTAGCTGAATGGTATTTGCCTGGAGACCAAAACGCTGATTTTAGAATTAGTTTTACGTGCTTTACTAAAATATCTCCTATTCTTTAATACCATAGGGTTTGGCTTCAAAGAAGACCAATTATTTATTGATAGCATATATTTTACTGCAGAGAGCATCCACTTTATCTACAACTAATCCCAGTGCTATGAACCTTTCTTAATGCTTGCAGAGCTCCTTTGAGAAAGAAGAGCACTGGCCTGGGGCAGTGGGACCTCCATCTCTCAAGATGCCCTACGAAGCTGGGCAGGCCACTTATCTTTTGCGTCACTTTTTTTTTTTTCCTTCTCTGTCTGGTTTATTTAGGCTACAGACACATGGAAATAGGAGCCAGTCACACCATGAGAATTAGAAAGGCTAGTAAGTCAGGTCTTCTCTTCAACTGGAGTCACTGAAGTGACGCGATAATAAAGAGCTATTTGCATGTTTACTAAAACTGTGAAATTAATATACAAATACACTTGTATGAGTTGTTCTTTCTTCCTCCACCTCAGGTACCTTCTTTCTACTCTCAGCTCCAACATATACCAAAACTGAAATATTTACTGAAATATTTACTGAAGATTCAGGTAAGTCATTTAACCCATCTTTGCCATGTGATAAATTGAAAATCTGTGTAACGGGGTACACAGTGAGCATGCATATGCTAGTATATGCATACATACCCAGATGCAGAGCACTGACAAAATAGCCAACAATGCAGTTGGGGAATAAACCACTTCATTAATTTTAAGGCTAAATTATGGATGCTCATTAACAAGTCAAGAGAAAGCACAAGACTACAAGCATTCACTCTAGCTCTCACTGTTGCATTTGTGGACAAACGCTGACAACCCAAGCTCTTTCAGCACTGAACAAGGGGAGGAATGCTTTTTTTCTCTTCCCACTCATTTCAAGGACTCCAGATTGCACAGCAGGCTTAATTACCACACAGCTAACTACAGATCCTTACCTGTGGCGACAGAGAGGAAAAACAATCTGTCTTGTACACATCTAGCAAGGAAGATGTTCTGTCATTATCTTAGTGGTACTTCCCCGCATCACCCAATGGTGCATGAAATTCTTCATTTTAAGGAATACAGAGGCATTTTGTTTTTCCACAACAGAGTATCAAGAAGCAACCGTGCAGCAAGGATTGGCAGCTATGCTAAATACTGCTTAGTGCATCTGTTAAGCAGGACACTAAGTGCGAAGTTTCTTTCTTACAATCCCTGCTGCGAGTCAGGGGGAAAAAGAGCCATGAGTCTCACTGACGCAATTTCCATGCAGGTCTTGTGACTTGTAGGAAAGGTCACTGGCATGAGCTTTCAATTTTCGCCTGTGTGAACAGTTTCAATGCTTCTTTAACATTAAAATACATCAGGCACTCTTTAGGGTACATAGTTCATCCTAAAAGACACCCTTTGCATCACTGTAATGGTTCCTAAACCCATTACATTTTTTAAGGCTTCTGATCAATTCTTCAGGTTCATGTGGTTAATTAAAAATGTAACAACTCCACCTCACACAAATATTCAAAAGGGATGGCACTCACCAAAAATAACTAAACAAAGAATTACTAAATGCAGTTGTAGGTCCTATATTACAGAAAACCACCAGTAGACTTGAAAAAAGGAGAAGACCTCTCGCTTTCAAAACACGTTGCTTCCTCAGGCTGAGTCATAGAGATCTCCAGCTTTAAAAAGAGGAAAAATCTAAAAATTCTCTCTACTACAAATCTGCATGAGAAAGCTTAACCTGTGTCTTTTGAGGAAGTTGGGGCACTGATCACAAGCTTCTGCAGCACAATTATAGTTACAGCACAGCTACAGAGCCACAACAGCCAATGCACACGAGAAGCATTAAAAAACAGAATGATGTCAGGAAGCGATGGAATTGTTCTGAATGTCACCACTGAGAGAAAGGCCACGATTTCTCTTGCCCCTGGATCATAACTAGAAAAATTCTTACAGAAATTTGTACCAGCAAGGGTTTTGGTCTGCTCAGGTGAGGCTACACCAGGTCGCCACTGGGAAAATTCAAACAACATCCTCCAAGAAAATTTCCAAATAACCTAATGAAGAATTACCAAAATACCATGTTCCTTACACTTACTCCTGCTCATCTCAGTACTGACCCTTGGGGATGGGGGAAGGGGAGTGTTTATAAACAGGTATTTTATATTAACCAAATATTTTTGTTTGGCCATGTCAGACTATAGATTTTCACAACATTGAAAGTTATTTCAGGACCTGTGCTGTGCACTATCTACTTCTTCAGCCCTGAAAAGGCAAGAAAATACCCCTGCTTTACATGGTTCCTTTTCCACAAGCAGGGCATTTCGTACCAGGAAAAACAAAAAAAAAGGCAGAAAGTGTCAATCCAGAAAATACCCAAAGTTTAGTAACAAGTAATGAACCTTATTTCTGCATTCACTTCAGACTTGTTTTTCACTCCTAAAACATCACATTAAATTACCTCCTAAAACAAATATCAACCAAAAATAATGCATAAAATTTGTTTTGTTTGGGCAATGGTAATGCTGTTACTGGGATTTAGAAATCAGTAAAGCTGGGTTAGTTCAGCTTTACCAAATTAAAATAGTCTTTCTTAGTTCACACTTAGTTTCTTCTGATAGGAAAAAAATAAACATCATATTAATTCTTTGAAGGAAACAGACTCATTTTTCTTTAAAGAGATCAGATTAAGCTTTTGCAGGACAAAACCTGACCTACTCTTTTTTTTCTCTCTTCAATGTAGTTATAAACTAGTAGCTAGGAATTACAAACACAGTATAAACATACAGCTAGCAAAATGAATTCAATACAACTTTTCCAAGTACTTTACTACTTCCATAATAAAAACCTATGAGAAAAAACAGAGGACTTGGATAACAGAGGCATTATTGCTGCCATTTATGTTACAGAAGTCAGCACCTGCTACCTTTACGTACCACAGCCACCACACTGTTAAAAACTTCCAGACAGAAGAAGCTTGGAAACATTTACATGCTTTTAAAACTGCAAGGCAGTGGACAATGTAACGGTATTTCGGTACCATTATACAAGGTTTTCTGTATGTGGAGACACACCAGGGAGAGCGCCTCATCCAGCCCAGCATCCTGCTCACACCTCCAACACAAGGCCAGACATCGGTCATCACTAAATCCATGCAAGAAGGAACAGCCATCCTCCTCTGCGTAAGCAGCACCTGGGGAACCCCACAGGGAGTGGGCAGGCATGGCCCAGGGCACCCTGGGGAAGGGGAAGGTGAAGGAAAGGCTGATACACCCTCTGGGCAACAAGAGGCACTGCCAGCTGGACTTCAGAGGTTGCATTGTAAGGATGCAAAAGACCAGAACCTTGTTATAGGTAAGCAAATAATAAAAAAGGTCAACTGCATTCAAAGAGACTTCCCAGCACTGACTGGCACTGAAGCACAGCAACTCTCAGCACCCCGGTTGCCTGTGCTGGGCTGGATGTTCAAGGCAGGGTCTCCTCTACACATCATGCAGCCAACGCTACATGGAGTAAGTGGGCTGCACTAATTACACAACAAGCTCGAATAGGAAATCCCTTGCCAATATTATTATTGGTGGCAGCAGCTGTGGTTTGTGTTATACCTTAGTTACTGAACTTTTCTTATCTCAACCTGTAGGAGTTGCATTCTTTCGATTCTCCTTCCCATGTTTTAAAAGTGCTTCCTGGTTTTAAAAGTGCTTCTCAAGCCAGTTCATAAAAGCTGTGTTCACTGATCCATAGCTAGGGTGCTGTGCAGGCAGCCCAGGAGGGGTAGAGGCACCCACCACCCCCATCATTTGCTTCTGGCTACCTAAGTCAGGTTTACTACCACATTCTGATTGCTCAGCATCTTTTTCCCTTTGCCTCCTATTCATCTTCTCCCTCCACCTTTCCCATCCCTACCACACCCTGTCCTGCAGCTCCAGATCCTGTTTCTACATTCATGCCTCCCATGCTTCACCCACTACCTTGTCGCATACTCTCTCATTCTCTCTCTCCTCTTCCCACCTACCCAAGAGCTTTTCTCAGATCTGCTCTCACTTCTTTTGAGCCCTGAGCTTCTCACATCCAGCGTCCTCTTCTACTCCTCCACAAGTGGGAGTTGTGGAGGACAGAGGGAAATAAGAGTAGGATGAGATATATATTGCACAAGAGCAAGGAGACACACACGAGGCAGGAGACAGAGGAAGCAGAGTAGGAACAATTTGGATCAAGAGAAGGTTACAACAGGTAGTAAAAATACTTGAGCATACAACAGGGGGAGATACCAGTGCACAGCTGCCCCAGTATTTATACTCTCTGTAGTCAATTTCTAAAAGCTACTGTTGACAAAATATCTTCCTAGCTGGAGCTGTGTCCTGACCCAGTTCTGGGATGTTTTAAGTGCTTTAACTCTGCCTGTGCTAGCAGCTGCATAACAAAAGTAAGGGATCATACTTCATACTGGTAAATGATTCCCTATTCATTAATTTGTCAACATTAAGTATAGCACATTTCACATCCCACAGTCACTGTGCCTGTATGCTCAGCGCACCAAAGCCTCAAGATAACATCCTCAGATAACGTAGTCATTACTATTCTCACATGAGCTACACAGACTTGTTAGGATTTTACTTTCCACCATGAAAAAGTTATTTTAAATCCAGTATGCAGTTTCCTGATGCAGTTTCCTGCAGTTTCTTTACTACCTAGTGTTTCAAACAGCTGTCCTAACACCACTGCTGTAGCTGCAAAGAAGTGTGCAGAGTATAAGGAGCACAGCAGTTGCATTAAGCATAGCAGCATAAAGCTAGATGTCTTTAGCAATGAAGTGCAAAGCAGGGACAGGGGCTGCTACCATCTAACAGAAAGAGCTGGCTCCAGAAGAAGACATCTGTCTACAGCCATGATTGGTGCTTTCAACTCAACCTGGCCCATCAGGAGGTATGGGAAATGATGCTAACAATCAATCTAGTACTGCTATGCTAAATCATAGTGGCATCAAGGTAATACAACTCATCAGAACCTAAGTAAGCCACTTTATGTTGACAATCACTTGGTGTATCTCAAGTGGCCTTTTGCAGCATGCCTGACTCCAGGGAGGGTGGGCCAATCAGTTCTCTAATGAGTCCTCACTTCTGCAAGCACGTGCACAAATGCTCTATGGACTTTCATGTAGCCACAGTATATAAAATTAAGCAACAACAGCTAAGTCTGGTTCACTCTTCCTTCTTCTTTTCTTCTCATGTTACAGAGGAAAAGTATGTCTATACAAACACATGCACAAGCAACTCATCAAAATTAGTTCTGTAAAATCAAGCTGATCAAATATCTACTCTAGTGGGATTTACCTATATTCAGCTCTGTAATTGCTTCTTTCATCTTTCCACATGAAAAACAACACTTCATCCCATTTCTTCCAAGATTTGTTAGCTTAAGAAAACTAACGCCTTTCATGGAATTTGATAGGTGTGGATCAGTATCACTTATGAGAGAATGAAATATGCAGAGTTCATAGTATGCAGATGTTCACAGGATGAGAGAACAGTCTGAGGTAAACCAATACCTTCTTCAAAGTTCTTTCCTGTTTGGTTGAAGTGCATCAATCACTTGTTTTCCACCAAATATATACAGCTTTCACATCATATGAGTTGAGACATTCTCTTCCCCTACCCCCCACTTTTTTTTTAAACTGAAGCACTAAGTTCACATGTCGCCTTCTTTCAATTCAACAGAGCCTTGTGCTGCTCTCACTGGAGTTAACAATACCCTTTGTCTTTACATAAATGCTAAGTAGAATCAGTTGTTTCTGATGAGACTACTCTGTAATTCCAGCAACATTTCAGTCAAGCACCAGAAACATCACACTTTCCCTTCTCACTGGCTCCTTGCCATTCTGCCCACATCTTACATCTGTAAGTTTTCCTTTAGGTTGTACTAACCTACCAAAAACATAAACCTTTTCTAGTGTGTAAATCCTCTTAGCTTGATCTCACCAAATTATATTAAAGCTTTACAGCCTTAGACTGAGTTTTATCTAAAACATCTTTAGCTGGGGCTCATGCTGAACTTGACCTATGATTTATCAAATTGGTAATATTGAAATATTGGCCACATAACTTGCAGGCATGCATCTGAGATAAGAAAAGTCTATTTCTGAGATCATGACAAAAAAGGAGCTGAAAATGTATTTCTTTGGCACAGGGTGAAAACTCTCAGGCTTCAATGACTCAGAATTCACCTATTTTTCTCCTTCTATTAACCAAAGCCCCATGTGTTTATGGTCACCTGGGACACAACAGAGCTATGAAGAGTTCCATTAAAAACTCTGCATCTTCTTGTCAGTGCCCCCAATTTATATTTACCACCATGTTGTCTGAGAGCCTGAATGACAGAAAAGGACCCTGAGATGCCAAGCACAATGGAACCACTCAAGAGTCTAACACTTCCCAGATGAACATCTGGGGGGGGGGGGGGGGGGGACCAAGTTCACTTGAATTAGTCTCCCTT
>JAOEHY010014607.1:0-34728 GCA_025447955.1 Psilopsiagon aurifrons
ATCCCCCCCCCAGAAAAAGTGACATTTTGCAGTTTTGAACTTGTTCCCAGGGTGTGTGAATTTCTGAAGAAAAGCTTAAGCTCTTCATAACTGTCTTAGCAATACTATGACAAGACGGAAAGGAATTACCAACTGAAAGCAATACATAAAAACTTCACAATCCTGATCCTTTTCTCTGTATCAAAGCAAAGACCACAAGACGAAAAAAAAGGAATGAAGATGAAATCTGTAATTAAAACAACCCAAATTGTTCTAAGATTTTGAGATGCCTAGAAAGACTCTAAAATCTGATAAATACAGTTCAAATGTAATTAACGGCTTTAGACTCTGTGATCCTTTTAATCTTTGGACTCACACCTGATTTTGAAGAGGAGCTCTAAGTGTGGCAGCTAACTTTAGTAATTTAGATGATATATTTACAACTTTCTGGGTACCTGCACAGTGGATGACTTTCATTTTGGAAAACTGTAGATTTCACTGTTAGCAAGTATGTCACTCTTCATAAATCTGCAGCATAACTTTAGGATTGATAGTACTTCAACATTAGAGGGAAGCAAATTTAACCATAAGAAATGAAAGAATAACCCTTACTACTTCTCTCTCTCCAGTCATGATCAGTATTACTGCATGCACAATATAAGCATCTTGCTACATCAAAAAGGGTAAGATACTTGAGGCACTTAGCCCGTTGGCAAATCATGCTTGGGGATTTCTATATGAATGACTTGTATCTATGTTTACTGCCTTTAAGAACAGTGCTCACTGCTTACTCTGGAATTAATCCAGGTCCATAAAACTAGTGATACATCAATGTAACAGATGTGCTTAAGTGACTATGCATTATAAGGCGATTTGCTTCAGTTATAAAAACTTAGTAACTGGTTTTAAGTTGAACTTGACAATCACAACCTGTAACCCATCAGCACCTACTGTATTAATTACTGTTAGTGGATTGGTAATTTCTAATTCTAAAGAGTCCATAAATTCACTATATAACTTTCAAAAATATCTAAAGGTATTACATTTGAAGCATAATGCCCTAGTTCTTGGCACAAGATTAATTTATCCCTATAGTATCACTACATTAAAACCAGTGTAACTTCTCACCTCATGATTACAAAATCCTACAATATGAATCTAAGTTTCTTCATCTCCAGGACACACAATGGAGCCCAAGGAAAGGCTAGTGCTGCTCTCTAAAGCATCTACTCAGCAAATAAAATGCAAGCTTTAACAACTATATTAAGAGGTCATTTTCATTATTATCTACTTCTCTAGTCAATTTGCGACTTCCTGGCAGCTTGCAACCTAACTATGAATATTTGAGCTTCAAGTTTTGAAATGTGTCAGAATTCTTCCTCTTGCTGCACTGGACTCCATCAGAACTCTTGCAGAGAAAATGGTATGAACTGCCACATGTTAAACAGAAGAAAAATCTATTTTAAAATGCTTTTTCTTCTTTTTCTTTGATGCTCTCTATTGTGAAACTTTTATAATGTTGATCATAGAGAACTTCTTTCTTCAAAGCTAATAACATCACTGAATTGATAGTGGAAGCCAGAACTTTAGGCTTCAGTCTGGAATGTCCGAAAGAGAGTTCTGAAAATTTTTTGCTCTCCAGTTTGAAAGGTCTGTCTGAATGATCTTCTGTCACAGCCAGCAAAGACCCTGCCTACATTTTTCATCACACATTAAGTTTACAGGCTTGGCATGGAAAGAGGTCACCACATACAGTTCTGTAACATTACCCACAAGTTGTCTTAGTCTATAGTAATTTTCAAAAACGTACATGAAGAAACACTGCAGGTTTCATTATGTGGAACAACAAGGCGTCAGATGGAAGCAAGTCTTCCATAAAACATACCACATGGTTTGAGGTTTCACAGACTATAAGGCTGTTTTTACCAAAGGTGGGGCAGAAGCTAAATTTTAAGTGTGATAAAACCTGAAGATACCGAAACCCTTACTGTAAATATATGCATTTTGAAGTTATATGTATTTGTACTAAATTGTCAAACTACATTGTTACTCTAAGTATAACATTCCTGAAATGCCTTTACAAAGCCAGCTGGAAACCTTGACATTTCATCCATATTGTTATTTATATACATATTTACTGCTGCCACCTGCTTGTAACTTGGCTCATATCATGAAGCAGTATGTTTCCCTTGTTTCATTATACTTTGACATTTCACTATAACTACATAGCTGCCCATTTCTCAGTTTCCAATTGCTCCGCAGCCACTCTTGAATTATATTGGCTTAGTAACAGAATAAAGATCTTTCTCCATGGTAGTACTAGCCTTTTTTTTCCATACCCAGATGGTACGAATTGCTGCTGGCGCATGTAACAATTATAGCACAGCTTCTGTTGCTTAAATGAACCCCCATAAACCCCACAGAGTTAGATTAGATTAGGGAATTGGGAGGTGAGGAGGAGGTCTGGCCAGTGGTCTCAACTGAAACAGATAAGTATTTGGTACAGCCTGAGTCTGGCTGTGATGGAGTATGTAGCATGCTTACCGTGTACTGTTCAGTGAGCCTATTTCTAAGGGAGAAAGAAAAATTAGCTAATAAAGTTAATAAACCTTATTTCATAATCAGTATCACAACAGACACTTTGACTTTTATTCAAATAACTAGGTTATTTGAATACCTCATGATGTCTCATAAAACTGACACTTTCAAAGCAATAATGGTGGAAACAGCAATCGCCAAGAGAAACTCAGGTCCATTGCTCTTTGACATTTCTGAAGGAGGCGGATGACCACTATCCATACCCTCAGACATTTAAAAATACATATGCATTTCCAGTTCCTTTCTATATGTCTCAAAGTGGAAATGCCAGCAACTGAGTGTAGTGTAATAGGATTAACCGAAGAGGTCCTATGAGAACACTAAACTAGGCTGGATTGGAGGAGGAGAAAAACTCACTCTGGGCCAACTTACTTGACAGACAAACAGCGTTTCCATGTTGTCAGTCCAAGAGTTTTTCACGAGCCACTTTGATTGTATAGCATAAAGATCTTCACATATGAAATAAGTCTTTTATGACTTCACGAGAACTATACTGCTTTAAATTTAATGCAAGCTAGAATGCAACTGAGCACACACGTCTGTGTGCATACACATATTTAATCAATTATTTTTTAGAGAAATCCTCTAGGCATTCAGTATTTAAAAGATACTAAAATTTAGGGACAAAATATATGAAAGACCAATATTAAAAATTATTGTAAAACTATGTATGTTTGGTATTCATACAGCTCATACAAAATAATTTCAAGTGTTTCTAAGAATACACCTGCTCTCCCTTTCCCTCAACTGTGTCCTGCTCAGAATAACAAAGGAAGTCTTCTTGTGTACCTGAAACGTGAATGGCTACAGACTTACTGAAGCAAGGGAGAAAAGGAAGGCATTTACTGTAATTTTTTCTAATCCCCTAGTTAAAAAGGAAATGGCAGGTTTTCCCACTTGAAAGCTCACAAAAAAGCCAAAACTGAATCTATTTAGTGTTCAGAGTGCTAAATTACTGCCTCATATTGCACCTCTAAATCAAATACAATATGGTTATTTACCAGTAAAGGCCACGTTTCAAAAACCAGCTTAGTTGCTAGTTTCTGTTTAGGCCATGGAAAAGTAAAGGGGTTTTTTTATATGGTCTAGTACCCTTGAAAATCTTCAACTTTTCTGGAAATCTGGCTATTTGTCTCGGTATCAAATTTGGTTTTATGAAAACTGTTAAGAATAAAATATATAAGGATTTCCTTTTCATGCTAATAATAACAGGGTACGTCTCATCTCACCAGGAACAAACGCTTCAGCAAAAGCTTCACATATATTCTTCCTGATGAAACTGTAGATTCTGGAATGAAAAACTGATGCACATCTGCCAAAGATGTCTCAGGAATATCACAAATACTTAGGAACCATCTACCAAAGTGAGCGAATAGAAATTTGTCTGTCACACTCACATATGAACACACGGCTGAAAGCAATGGGGACCTATCACATCATGGATATGAATATACGTGTATAAAATTAAGCAACAATGCAACCTGAACGAACAGCCAAAGTTGCTTCCCTTCTTTAATAAACACCTCCAAAAGTAAGTCTAACATAAATGAAGTACAGCTACAACCTATGTCCTTCCGAGCAGTTGGCACTGTGCTTCCCTAAAGCATTCACGCTGAATGAATGCTTCCCTTGCTCTCATGACCTTTAGTGTTTGCACTAACAGCAGTTCTTGAAAAAACTGAGAAAATCACAATAATCAAAATTAGCAATAGAAGCTTATTTTTTTAGTTTTTTTCAGAAATGACCTGACCTGCAGAAACCCTAACTTTGGAATCTTCTTTAAACTGAAAGAATTTGCCTCTGAAAAGACCACTAAATACTTGCGTGATGTCACCTATCTCTTCCTTCTGTTTTGGTTTTGAACCAGTGAAAACTTAAAAGAACTTTATTCCCAAAAGGCTTTTCAAATACAGATTTGGATACAGTTGAAAAAATCTGAGTTTTAAAATGAGAAGCAGGCTTTCCTTTCAGTCAAAGTAGTTATATTATCTATTTAATATAACAGTGTTTTCCCCATACCTCCTAAATTCAGTTTCTGTTTATAATGCTGCATACACGTGGCAGAGGTTGGTTGGTTTGATTTCCAGCTGTAAGAAAACCAAATGCAGACATAGCAGGAGTGAAGAAAGAAGAAGCTGTGACAAAATATGTTGAAGACCTGCAAAGCATTCAGGACATCTGAGGAAGAACATTAACACAACCTATTTTAATACCTGGAAATGTTATTTTTTGAAGTCTGCTACTTGATTTAGGCTCTAAAAAGCCTAAGTATAAGAAAAAGAAATAAATGAGAGTTAGATTAGGAGAGGTAAGCAATAAAATAATGTATGCATGGGAAAAATAAGTAGGAGTAGAAAAAAACAAAAAAAAACCAGCAAGCAAGAAATTAATACACAGTGCAAGAAAAAAATGTTACATTTTAAGAAAAAGACCTGAGAGAACAGAAGCATGACATTATGCCTTGGTCTCACTTATCACGACTTTAATTTCAATTAATTAAATACCACAGAGAATCTTTGAATTCACTGAGTAATGTAGTTCTGCTATTTACACTTACTTAAAAAAAACACCAACTTGCTGAAATTTGCAATGCAACTGTTATCCGGTTGCTAAACTTTATGGAGTAACATAATTTTAAAAGAATATTATCTCATTAATAATTTAAATTTTTATTCTTCACAAGTACTTTTAATTTAGCCTTGCAAAACCCAAGCTTTATGTATTTATCTTTTCTTCACCATGGACCTGTATTTGCATTTTAAAGAAAATTATACATAAGACACAGTTTCAAACTGCTTTAGAAATTGGAAGTTAATTAAGAAAAATATCAATTTTCAAAGATGCTATGTTTTTCCCACACTTTCCAAATAACACACAGTGGAAACAAAACTTTTACACTACTAGACTTTAATACAAGAGTTTCACACTGTAGCCTGACCATCAACAGCTGGTGTGAAATTCTGTAGCAGCAGCTCACGGAAGCAAGGCCCATTTATATCCCTTACATGATCAATGCAGGTGCAATTTATCTCGGAGTATGCAAGAGGAAAAGAACACTCTCCTACACGCAGTAAAGGCTGCTAACGTGTATTTTTGCAACTACCTAAGTCACCAGGAAAATCTTGTTAGATAAGTCAAGCCTAAGAAATACTTTTGTTGATAGTTCTTCATATAAACAATAGACGGACTGGAAATATCAAAAATAATCTAAGAGGACTAAAACACTAAACTAGGAGAATCTCAATAAAAATTCTATTTTATTTCTGGAGCTAACAAACTGCTAATAAAACAGCTAGAAATCCATATAATTAAAAAATAAAATTAAACTACCACAACAAAGGTTAGAACATAAAAGCATCAAATGATAAACCAATTTTTTAATCCATCTTTGCATTAGAACAAGTACAAAATGGTCCATGTGGTCAGCTTTACTGCCCATAGCCAACCATAGTCTGTGTCTTCTGTACATGACTATACCTGGTTGCCAACACCACCATTCAGAAATCAATTCAACATATGATGATAGTAATTTTTAGAAAGCATCATATATTTGTCATAGAGTCCCTGCTCCTGACAAACCAAATCTTCCCTTGACATACATGCTACCTTATTAATTCAGGTTTGTCAGTACAACAAGCATGCGGCATGTCTTCTATTAGCAATCAGGTCCTACAATCCCTATTGACAAGATGGACAACAATGCAGTCTCTTAAAAGATTCATGACACAACTTTGCACTCTCTACTGCTTGCTTTCTCATAAAACCAGTGCAAATCCCATCAAAAATTTAGCAGAAACCCCTGCCTCATCTGTTTAGGCCTGAAGCTAGTTGCAGGGACAACTCATTAGGGACAAGCTCATTAAAACCAGCCCTGGAGCAAAAGCAGTTTGCAAGTCTCCTCATTTTTATTCACTTTCACCTAGCCGTTCAAGTTTTTTGTGCTTCCCAGATGTAGAGCTTCTAATGATTTTGCACAATAAGCAAGGCTGTTTCCAAACTTACCCTACACCCAGGGTTCCACAAATGCAGTTCCTTCTGTAAACCAAAGCTAATGCAGTTCTGCACACTTGTAAAGTTTAGATGGTTCTATACAGAAAGGTGGTATCATAAAACCAAGTGTATACTCTTCTGATTACACTAGCAAAAGGTACCTATGTGTAACAGCAACAAACACATGCTAAAATCCAAAGAAAAATCAAGATGTGAAGAATTAAGGCTACTAGATACACATGCCTGACAACTCATGTAGGGGTGCATTTGGTACTTCATTTGATATTTTCAGCACCTAAAATACCTAAAATACCCAAAATACCCAAGAAAAAAAGGAAAGGGAGGAAGGAGGGAGAAGAAGGGAAGGAAAAGGCACAGATTTCTTCTCCTTACAGTCAGTGTCATAATAAATATTGATTAAATAGTTTTTCACTCATGTTGTTTACCCTATCATTTGCTGAAGTCTCCAAATGAAACAAACCTTACTTTTGCTATGAGCGCCACCTAGGAAACTCTGCTGATACCTTCTAAATTAGATGCCTAAAGTTAGGCACACTAGTAAGCAGCCCAATTTCAAATACCTATGTTTAGATAAGAAAATCAAGTTATCTACAGTTCTATGGGTTGGTGATCAAAATATCCTGGGGTGATCACAAAAGCTCCCTAACTTTTGTCACGTAACTATAAAGGCCCACAAACTGGATTTCCATCCCTCAACCTGCAATGACAAAAACTATTCAGCGCTTCATCAGTCTTCTGTCTGCAAACTTGCATACAGGGGAGGAAGAGGAAAGCCTCACAGGGATAGTCTCAAAAGTCAATTGCTAAAACTGGTCTTAGAAGAGCTTAATTCTAACAAATGTTACTGTCATATGCGTGGCACAACTATTCAAACATAGATATATGTCCAGCCAATTTATTATACATCTCAGGAGTGTCTTACTGAATTTGGGATAGGAAAGAATGGTCTGGACAAGAAGCGTATTCTAATCCTTCTACAGGTCATTGTTGGAAAGGTACCAAATTCTACTTGCCCAGTCAAGTAGTTAAGTCAAGAATGTCAACTGTCAGAGTGAAGAAGCCCCTCACCTCAAATGTCAGAAGAGTGTCTTCAAACTTCTATTTTTGCAAGTATTTTAATATTCAATCATGTATTTTCACCTTGCTTGCACTTCAGACAAAATGCTACACACAGGATAAATTCTTACTCTTGTCAGGTTCATTTCCTGCTCACCTTCTGATGGTGTGTAACAATCTCATTTAGAGTCTTCAGGCCATCACTCAAGGCAACATATCATCAAGGCCTACAGCATTTTTCAAAGTCAAAATTAAAAAATTGATTATTTTTTTTTCTTCACTTCTGTACAGATATGCAGTCAGCGAGTCAAAAACACTTAATCTGGAAGAATTCATTATTTGGAGGATCACTGGTCAAAACAGTGAATTTTAGCAGTGATCTGTGACACTCTCAAAGATTATAAAGTCTGTCACGCACAATTTTTCTAACAGAGATTATTGCCACAAAAACTGTCACAGCAATATAATTACCACATTGCCAAGTGCAATGTGCACAGAGTACCTCAAGCAACATAGGTAAGCTGATGGGGTGTGAAGTTTGGTCCATGCAAAAATTGTTGTCTTATTGTCCAATACCCAATATTACTTACTCTAGCATCAACACAACCTCCAGCACAACAGTCAGCAGCCCTAGACGCAATCCTTGCCTGTAGGTTAAGCAAATCAGTCTGATTCTGCAAGCAGGATGGGTAGTTTAAGAAACAACTTAGCATACAGGAAAAGAACAATATCTTTCTGATTATTTTGGTTTTAGTGAAAATCTGACTGTTCCTCCATGCAATAGTCTACTGTGAGGGTTTCAGTTAGTTTACATTCAGGAGTATGAAGCACCCACGCCACTAAAATAAAGTCTTCATTGAGAAACATTAACAGCCATGTTTTAAACTGCTTCCTCTGCTTTCCTGTGCAAAGGATAAAAGCTACAATATCATCAATACAGACCAAATATTTAAGTTTTCATTGAAAAAAGAAAACTTAGGGAGCAAGCTATTTAAAATTAAAACATATAACAAGCTTTACAAAACACCCCTGACTTTATCAAATCCACTAGCACGAGGTTTCAGCATTTCTAAAACATGAAACGGCTTCATTTATTTTTCTATTAGTCTCTTGTGTCTCTATTAAAAAATTACCTGAAGGCTGAGAACCTACATCTCTCAAGAAACTTTCTGCAAATACGGAAACTTCAAAACCCAAACATTTGTAAAGAAAACAATGACAAAACAAATGGAGCTAAACTGAGAAAAGCAATGTTACTTTTCTCTTTGGAATCCTAATAAATCTTATCATAAAAAAAGCTTAGCAACAAAAGGTCTAAAATTCAAATGCTTTAAACCATAACTAAGTACACATTTAATAATGCTAGCTTTTTGGGCTTTAGACAGATATTGTAAAGCCTTATTTAAGTTTCCTTATACCTTTTCAAAGACACCTTAAGCATAACTCCTCTTTAATGTTTATGTATAAAGCATGACAGAACTAGAATACAACTAGCTACCACATTTGTTCATTTTTTTTCTAAACTATTTTCTTAGGAAAAAGAAAAAAAAAGTAATTTTTCAGCTTCCAAGTAAACAGTAAGATATAAGCGACTTCAACTGAAGAGCATTTAGAAAGGATACGAATGTATCATACAAAACACTGTGTGGGTCAAAAAATGAAAACAAATAGTAATGAAGATGTTTCATTACTGCAATACTAACTGTTAATAGTATAATATCCATAAAACTGAAAGATGTAAATAGGTGATTTGAATTAAGCAGAGTTACTTATCACTGGTTGTTATGTATTGCTCCAAGTGAACTTGTTTTAAGGCACTAACCCATTACAAATACCATGACTTCTTTCCCTGAAGATGCTGGAAACACGTTGATGCTATTAGGCAGGAATTTAGTGTGGGTCCTCTAAGCAAAAATGCAATGACTTCATTGCGCTTCATTACAAGTAGAACTTTCCCTTATCACAAATTCCAAACAAACAGGTGCTTCACACTAGGTCTACTTCGAAAATTGCTTTCTTTTTATTCCCAGGGATACATCAAGAGCTGAGGGAGAATTCATGCAGTATAGATCAGTCAGGCATTGACAGCATATCACAATTTGACAAGCTGCTTGGCTCTGTTTAAAGTCTAAGTTAGGCCTTGGCCCATCAAGGCCATGGCTACTGAATTATTGACAGCCTCTCACTGTGGTGCAAAGGGAAAGAGTGCTACAGCCTTAGTTCAGTAAAGATGAAATAGAAACCCTCTCTGAAGCTTCTTTAGCACGTTAAAGGAGTTTTAATGGTCTTCTTTAAAATTCAGTAAGAGAATACATTAGACTAATTATATTTTCTCCAGCTAAACAAAAAGTTTGGGATGCTGCGGAGATTATAAATGGGAGGAAAACTACACAAAGTACAGATATGATCTACACTAAGAAGCTCATGAATGTTTCAAAACTCATTCCAAATCATCCAGCTTTATATACTTCACAATTTTTCACCATTCTGTACCATTATACCATGTGTAGTGAAGGGTTAACAATAATGGAGAGGTTCATCATCCTAAAAATACAGGCTGGCTTTCACAATAGTTACTCTCCACTAATGCCATTAAATCCATAAGCTAATGCAACAGCCAGTCCATGTTTACAATCTACCAAGTGCATTAATTCTACATATCTTTTCCAGCTATCAGAAGTGCAATAAAAGTGTGTCAGTAACTGGCAAGCCAATGTCCATTTTGTTTGTTTGTTCTTCCAACTCTTCTACAGACTAAATCGCTGTTCTTCCACAACTAGCTGATAAATATTAACAATTCTGATCTCCTTACATAATCTCTTTTTTTCTTCAAATTTATACCTGCCATGCTTTACTTGTATTTTAATAGCTGATGTCAGACAAGCAGCAAGCAGAAAGTTCCATCTCAGGACTATAATTTTAAATACAATGAGACTCACATCAACTGTCGCATAGACATGCAGAAAATTATTCCACATGGACTTCTAAAGTGCATCCTAAAAGCTTCAAAGAATGACTACGTTTTTCAAAGAATTTAAATTGATGATGGTGGGGGGCAGGGTGTTAAGCAATTTGTCTAATGTGACCCTATACTCATTTCCCCAACATCACTTCCAATATGCTGCCTCCTGTCAAATCAACAAAGAGAGCCTAACAGCACATCTAAATTCGTGTTCATTTGCCTTCTGCAGGATTATCTTTGCCACGTCAAGCATTATAAGTAAATCAAAGATGCTTCTTAGGGGCTGTAAGAGTAGGGCTAATCTCCAGACAAATATTTAGAAGGCAGCTTAGCCTGTTCTAGCTTTAATCATTTCCAACTGATTTGACTTATTCTAATTACAGCCTTTATGTTATAAAAGCCATTTTTATGTTGCTGAGGAGCAGTTTCACTGCAAATACATGAAATTTTGCTGAGTTTCTGTTCCCATGTCGATTATGGAAATGGTATTCTACAGCTTTCCTCTAATTAGAAAAAACACACTGCACAAAGAATTAACAATTTTTAACATCAATAACAGAATGACAGTGTCCTTTTCTGTGTCTTTAAATAATTTCTCAAAATACGACACCACAAAGCCACCATATCTCATTTGGGTATCATACTAGGAGCCATTTTCACATTTCTGCACATTATATTTATTCAAACACAAAACAAAACCTTTGAAGAAGCTGTTTGGTAATTTAACCTAATAGAATAAGATAATTAAACTCACGGATAGTTTATGATGAGACACTTTCCAAGGCCACAAACTTGGGAAACTCAAACACTCATACACAAAGCAAATTAAACATATCCTTTGACAAATCAGACTGCACAGCTATTTGTTACCTTTAGTATTTAGGTAATGTACTATCATTTCCCACAGTGAACAGACAGCTGAGATAATACTGTTTTGCTTTGCATCAACTCATAGACTTGTCTTGCCATTTAATAGAAATCTCTTACCTGAATGCTGTGGTCAATAGAAATCAAAGTGGAGGAGTTACAGAGCATGTCGCGTATGTCCATTCCAACTTCAACACACTATTAAATAATGCTTCCCTTTAACAGAAATGACCTTTTCATTTATTGTCTAAACTGATCCCAGAAAAAGTAGTTGTGATGAAATATATGTAAGGAACGTGATAATACATACAATTTTCACAATTACTCTGAGACACAGGCAACTCTAAACATTGCTACCTTCCTATCTTTGTGCAGAAAGAATCAACATTAACCTCTTAATATGATGAGAAAAAAAAAGATATTAAAGCATTGAAAGCTGGTATGATTTTTATTACACACAAATGATGCTTTAGGTTTTAAAACAGAAAGAAAGGCAATTCAAGATTCTATGTTGGATACACATGCGTCCAAAAATAGGCGTCACCTGCAATACAGTAACCGGTCAAACTAAGCTCCTACAGAATAGGATGTATTTTGCACACAACTAGCTAGGCTGCTAGCCAGAACAGAGTTCCGTACAGTATTTACTGCACAGTCTCCAATGCCTCTATGAAATAATGGGTAGCACTATCGCACAATTTTGCACACTTCTGTTATGATAATGCCTCCAAGCTCCTTTCACTTCTCAGAAAAGTTTAGACTTGTTGACATAGTCCTGTTAGACATCACCAAAAAAAGCTTATATGTGCTCATTTGCTAATACAGAGGGCATAAATTACTTGGGCAAAAATTTTAATTGCTTTACTGTTATGGAGACTTGTTTTGTAATAGTTTAATTTCTTTTTCTTTCTCTCTTTGTAGAAAATAAAGCTGTACTTTAAATAATTCTTTGACTAGATTTAAGTTACTTTAATAATAAATTCTTGGCTTTATGTGCTAGATGCTTATCATTTTTGTTCATAACTAAATCTTTTGAAAGTAAAATTCTCAAAGAATGTGGAAAGAAAGCAAAACTGCATGAGACTCTGCTTCTAGCCTCCTATGCTGCTTAACTTACAGAAGCTGGGAGATGAAGGTGTGTATTTCATGCATTTAGTAACCCTTGCTGGTTTTGAGTTTTGCAATGTTGTAAGTAAACCTGATAAAACCAATGTGGGTGCAGAAGGCTGTGATGATTATGGTTCTATGGTTTCATATTTTTTAGAACAGTAAGAGCTGTTGGTTCAAGTATTTTTTTATACAATCTATGGTATATGATATCACAATAATGGAAGAAATTAAACTAAGCTTCAGATACACTCGCTCCTGAGGCATGCAATCTCCTGTGGGTGTTTCCCACAAGCCCCTGAGATTACTTCTCTTCTAGACTGAGTGTCAGATAGGTAGCGTATCAGGAATACCTTAGATGGATTCTTTTTTTAGTTCATGATAGCTCTCAGAATCACAGAATGGTTTGGACTGGGAAGGACATTAAAGAGAAGTTAGTTCCAACCCCCCTGCTACGGGCAGGCATCCAAGAGTCTTGTCCTAATACACTGTATAGATCCAATACAAGCTGGTTTTTTTCCTGAACTGCGCACTCTCACTGCACTGTCCATTTGTAGCAAATACAAATCAAACATATTACATTGTTTGCCATGTAGAACTAGTGCAAAAACATTCAGGAACAGAAAATTAAAAACATGACTACGTGCTTACTTGTTATTATTCTATATAAAGAAGCATGCACAATACTAGAATCACTGGAACTAAGAATCTTTTCCAAGGTACTGAAGACAAGACAGCAAGCATTTTCAGATATTATTATCTCCCACTTTGATATCCCAGTGCAATTTTGTGCTTTCTATAGTAAAGAAACAGACTCATCACTGGCAGGAAATTGAGAACTCGGTGCCTCTTGTGAACAAAATTATTAGCATAGCCATACTGACTGTCCAAACTGTTCTGAATTCTTAGACTGGTTCTTCATAAGGTAATGCCTCTTTAACATTGTATTTGGGACTTATTAATGAAGTAAGCAGTAAGTTTCCTCCCCCTGTTCTTTACTGAAGAGTAAATATGTTATATGTCTATCTGTTAGGAAAAGTTAAAAACAGATTGCCAGAGAGGAAAAAATTCTGTTAGTGAGCTATGGATCTTGCATATATGAAAGCTCAAAAGTCATAAAAGTATTTAGCTATTTTTACAGAAAAAACTCTTCAAGGAGCAGAGGGGCTGAAGCTGATAAACACACCTTTTAAAAGAAAAAACTTCCCAATACCATACAGATATATTATAGTTCCCATCAACATCTGTCTGCAGAGGCTTAAGGTAAAATCTTTGCAAAAGGCACATTATCTCTCATCTACTTATTACTTGGTCTTTACCCCTGAAACATCTGACAGTAGTCAGTTTGGTTTTGAGGAAGAGCGATTGACCAAAGAAAAAAAGATATGCTCTAAAATACTAGTAATGGGGTTGCTACAATTTCACATTAAAGAACTAATTCCCAACAAAAAAAACCTGCTCCAGGTTTTAAACTATTATATAAAATCAAACCAAGAAAGATATTCTTGACACTCAATAGAAGCACCTCATAAAACTGAATGAAGTTTTTAGAGTACATCAGTCACCAGAATCACTTCTGCCTTAGACTGCCAATGTTGCTTGCTTATACAGAACCATAGCATAGTTAGGGTTGGAAAGGACCATAAGATCATCTAGTTCCAACCCCCCTGCCATGGGCAGGGACACCTCCCACTAAACCATGCCACCCAAGGATCTGTCCAACCCAGCCTTGAACACCGTCAGGGATGGAGCATTCACAACTTCCCTGGGGAACCTATTCCAGTGCCTCAACACCCTTACAGTAGTAAAGAATTTCTTCCTTCTATTCAATCTAAACTTCCCCTATGTAAGTTTTAACCTGTTACCCCTTGTCCTATCACTACATTCCCTAATGAAGAGTCCCTCCCCAGCATCCTTATATAGAGTTTTGTTTTTATTTTTGTATATGCCAGCTTCTGTGAGCAAACCACAGATGATTTCAGGAGCAAGAAGAAACAATTTGATAATGCACCTAATTTTCTGCATCCTATGATACAATGAGAAAACAAAGTAAACTTTTACTGCTGAGTGGTGGGGGGAGGATGGGGGGAGTGGGGGGAAGGGAAGAGGTGGAGGAAAGAAGAAGGGAAAAAGAAAATCCCACCTCAGGCATTTTAACAAAGCTAAAATCTTTTCTGGTCATAAGCTAACATTTCTCCTATAAATAGGTCATAAGCTGGATTAGAAAGCTGCAAGGTTGAGACTCCATTTCCATAACACTGGCCATTGCACAAACGCATCATCTTTGCCATTTAAGTAAGAAAGTACTTAGTATGCCCCATGCAGGATATTCAAGGTTCCAAATGCAGTTCTGAGCTGTCCTTATTTGAACATATACTAGTACAGGATGCATTCTTTACTATTTTTTATGGTCACAGAGAACAAAAAAACATTTCTGGAACTACGCTATTATTTATACTTCTCTCCCTTCTCTACTAATGCTGTGGTTCAAGAAATAAGCTTGCAGAAAAAGGGATTATTTCCAAAGAGTGGTGCCAGACTTGCAGCTTCCAACGGCCGACACTGACCTTTGATGTGCCCTCTCATATGTGCTGATCCAAAGCTGTGTATGAATATAGGTGAACAAGACTGGAAATTTTCTTTAGGTTAAATTAACCAAGAGTAAATTGTTTAGTTTCACTCAGATGAGTTTCATGACTTGGTTCAGTGAACAGCTGCACAAATACACAGGTACAAGGAAGGGCAGGACATTCTCACTCATTTGCAGTGTTACCTTCTTTCCTCTGGGAGATGGGTGAGGTTTGGAGCCAGTTTTCCACTCTCAGGTTGCTACCTAAGAGACTAATGGGAGGCACTAAAGAATAAGATTCAATCAGCCTTTTGCTGATTGTCCACTGTTGACTAGACAGAAAAGGTGCTAGAAATGCTTTTGTTTGCTATTATTTCATGGAACTGTAGAATGGTCTGGATTGGAAAGGGTCTTAACATCTAGTTCCAACCACCCTGTCATGGGCAGGGATGCCCCACATTGGACCATGTCACCCAAGGCTCTGTCCACCTGGCCTTGAATATTGCCAGGGATGGAGAATTTATCATTTCTTTGGGCAACCCGTTCCAGTGCTTCACCACCCTCACAAAAAAGTATTTCTTCCTGATCTTCCCCGGTTCAAGTTTAAACCCATTACCCCTTGTCCTAATGTTACAGTCCCTGATGAGTCTCTCTTTGGCATGGCAATTCTCTAGAAGTTGATTATAAAAATAACACAGTAACAGCCAAAATATGAGCCTTAGTTACTCAAAGTCATATCATTTATGACTCTGCCCTCCATCCTCACCCCTAAAATTGTACTTACAGACCTGACTTTGCCAAAATACAGTCTGGGCCTCAGTAACAGAGCTGCTCACTGCACTGCAATTTTTAAAAGCCTTTTGTCTGAAATCAGACTCTGAAAATAACTGACAACCAAGCCCAACCAGGTACACTAAAGCCTGACCATTAAATGAAAAAGAAGCACAAGTAACAAGGTCATTGCTGATGTTCCATGTCTGCATTACTCATGATACTTCAGTAGAATACAGTCACAATTCTTACTGTCTGGGACCAAACTGAATTTTTTCCTATGGATGTTAGCAAAGGAGGATTTCCCCCCTCTTATCATTTTTATCCCAAAATCACAGACTAGGCAAACAGGCCATCCTAATGGTATTTTAACAGTTACTGTGAAGCAAGAAACTGTACTTTGAGGGAACGAGAACATCAACATGCTAACAGGTGATTCACTTTCTGAAAGACAAATAAAAGGAACTGCGTGCCCATGCAATACACCTCAGGAACCCAGAGTGCCTGCAACCACAAATAGAGCTGTTCTTTGTTTATGATTTGCTGGGGTTCTGGACACATTGTAGGCAGATGCATTCTGTCCTTTCTACTTGATGCACGTGGGTTATCCTTTCAGAGACAGTGGGAGAGCAGACTGTGCGTACACCGCGTTTATCCTGACATATACTCACAATGTGTCCTGAGCATTTACTTGGAATTGTAAATCACTTCTAGCCATAACCTAAATACAGGATACCACATCATGCCTCAGGAGGAATTCTGCATTACATTAGACTACGTAGGGCATGAGAAACTTTGAGGATGAAAGAATTACATCCTGCCATGTACAATTTAATAACTAATCCCTGGGTAAACTACAGCAAGCTGTTAATATCACAACATCTGAATTCATTCAGTTTTCATCCATCCCGTACTATTTCTTTTAGCTTGACAAACACCACTAATAGTCCTGTTCCTTCAAGACAGTGATTTTGTATACTTCCATATATTTATGTTTATGCATACTTTGTACATTTCTGGGTTGCAATCACCAATCAGAAACTGTTTCACTTTTCTGCTACCACCCTCCATTACCTCAAGCCCTCCAAAAAACAAAAGACAGAAAAAAGTTTAACTAATGAAGTTACAAAGTAAGTCTATTAATGTGATACAGACATCTAGTATTTAGATAAACCCATTAGCTTTATTAATACAAAAATAATGCTTTTTCCTATCTCAATAGCTCACATTACTAAAACTGAGTTTTGCCTGCATAACTCTGGAAATTCAACATTTCAGTGGCACTTCAGAAAAATCAAAGAGCTTCCTTCCTGTGTGAAAATAGCACAGAAGAATGTGAACCAAAACCTGTTACACAGTGTCCTTTAAAAAAACAAATTGGCAGTATTTCACCTTACAACTAAGGCCCACTAATTACCTAACTAAACAAAACAGATTTTAAAGTCCTGGATATGAAGCAGATCAACAACTCTGGAAGACAGATGCTCTGTCAGGCAGCAGTTTACAGCAATGTGTCTTGTACAGAGACTATGCATTTCCTATGGTTCTGCATCTCGTACCTTCAAAAAGCATGAAAACCAATTCAGAATAGTTCTGAAAGGTTCTTTTGATTATGGCTTTATAATATCACAACCTCAATAATTTTCGTATAATAGAATTTTGTCATTTTTAATGTTTTGTATTTCCCATATATAAAAAACCCCACAAATGAATATACAATTGAAAACTGTTGATTCATCTGTCTTCCATGTCCAAGAAAAGATAATAAATGACTGGTGCTACTACTTATCTTCTTTATGCAAATTTATAAGATACATTTCTGCAGCCATATTAACAATGAGAAACACAATGTGTAATTGAAAACAAAATACAAAGACTAAAGGATTACAGAGCTCCTCATCAAAATATTTCCTGCAAAATAGGTTCTGTTAAAGAATTCAATTACATCTTGGATTCCCTAATGAACCAATCACATGCTTCCAAGAATTTAACGCAAGATAAGATTTTTTGGACTGGCATACCTTGCAACATTGAGGTTTTTTCTATACAGTAGACAGCTCCAGACAGAACAACACAAGAGTGTGAAATGAAAAGTAAGAAACCCCAATTTTGGAGTGACCCAACTTAGACTACTGTTACTGCCCTGTCTGCTTTTACCAGTCAAATGGAAAGAGGCATAAACACTGGCACTAGGATTTTTCCATACTTTGTACTTCTCTTAAAAAACAGCCTGAGCTTGAAAATAGCACTCTGACACAGAGCAAAATACTGTGTACTGTTTTTAGAAAAGATGTTTGCTTCAAGATGTTTTAACAAAACACGTGATAGACCTCTGACAAATTCGGAAACTGTAACATGATTTATAATTTCAGGATAGACAGATGCATTTATTTAGCTAGCTATTTGTGTGTGTGTGCGTGTGTGTGTACTGCATATAAAATAGAACAACCTAAAAGCAGAAAACTTAGTCCAATTTTATTTTTTCTTGTCCTGTACAATCAAGTTAGTTGTGATTACAGGTGACATGTTAAGATGTCTGTCTCGTCTCAATGGGATGAGCTGGATGAGCTGGCTGAGCTGAGCCAAACTCTATGTGGTTTCCTGTATTTTAGCAGTCTACTTTAAATTGTTAATGCATGTTAACATTAAATAACTTTAAATTGTTAATGTATGTTAAAATACAACTTGTTCATGTTGTGAACTCTAAAGCACATAAATTAGATTCATTATATATACCTTCCTGAAATATACCTTCCTGATATACACTTTTATCCTCAGCAAAATGAACTTTCAGAGTACAAAGGAGATGAAGTTTAAATTCTTAACAGAGATTGTTAGGAAAACCATGAAACAGCTGGAGATGCCACAACTTTTATTTCTTGCATCTCAACCAATCTATCTATGTTAGAGATATGTGCTTGATAAACACAATCTTTATATTTTTGCACTCAAACTATCTATTTCAACTTGGACAGTAAACTTAGTCACAGTCCCTGTAATATGAATGTGCAACCCAGTGGTAGACTTAGTAAAGACACAGAGATGTGTTTAAAACATTACATATATGCACTGTATTTGATGTACAGTTAATCTTAAAAAAGGACATTTATTAGCTGACTTAAAACCAAACACAGGACAACTTGCTGTTGGACACTTCCTGGATTCTTGGTCAGTATGGAGGTCTTTCAACCCATTACTATAGTTTCTTTTAAAAAGGTTAATAAAATAATTAAGAGCTCTGTCAATAAAGTAGTAAAGTATAAACCAATGCTAAGTTTTTAAAATAAGACTTATAAAAGCCAGAGAAGGTAGGCTTCAGGGTGAAGACTCTGTATTGTAGCAATAAAATAATAACCACCAACTAATCCTCAATATATGGTTTACAGGTGGGTCAAAATAAGAAGTAGTAAATATTTAGATATTTTCACTCAGGCCCTCCATATTATTCTTTATTGTAACTAATACTTGAAAAGTTAACTCTTCATTATCACCCTTTCATTGGTGCTCTTCTCACTTGTAAATGTATTCCATTATCACTTCAAAAGTATTATGTCAGTTACCTGTCACTAGGACTGCAATTAAAGTAATGTTCAGAGAAAGTGGAGTCTACTTTGCCTGTTGATGCAGGGAGAAAATTCTCTGTAATTTAATCAGGGTTACATGCATGTGCTCATAAAGGACAAGACCATTTAGTTTCATTATTTTTCTTTCATCTTGGGGTATGCTACTTTATGCTTTTTGTTCTCTAATTTTAAAAATGCTCATTGTGATGTTTTAAAAGGAATACCAAGTAACACTAAAATACTGCTAGAAGCTGAACACTTATTAGATAAAAGTGGCTCTAATGCATTAGGAGGTGTTGAGTTAATAGGAAAACAGCTTTGATTCACTAGCCTCTGTCTAACATGCCACTACAACAGAAGTAAAAAGGCAGTGGGCAACTCCCCTCTAATCACCTCCTGTTAGCTGTAACTATAGGCAAATTGCTAGTGAGGATTAAGTGGGGAGACTATCACAGGATCAGTGTCAAGCAGAAAAAAGACTCAATCTGTGAGCAATCATGATTCCCTAATCACTTCTGTAAAAGCCTTAGAAATTACTAACAGTAGCCTTTAGAAGTGTGGACACATCATAAGTACAGACCACAACAGATACGACTATGACAGACAAAACGAACAGCTCAGTATACAGATAATCAAACAAATCAAGGCTGAAAATAAGTAATAATTTGTGTTCAGCAATTCTGTACATCCGTCACATTACTGAGATTCTGATATGTGTGTGCCAACACTGTGAATGCAAGCCGAGATAAGGTAACATTTGTTGCTTTGGAGGCAGTATTATGAACAAGTCTGCCAGTGATAAGGTGAAGAAAATACCTGTACTATTGCAATTCTGTTCCACATAAGAACAGTGGAAGCAATTCCACATATATTTCCAAGTAGTTATTATAGAATTATTCCCTATAAATTATTTTATTCCTGGTTACTTTCACTTTCAGTAAAAAATACAAACAAAATAAAAAATGCAAACTCTATTTAATTTAGAGACAATCTTATTGATACTGACGACTTGAATTTTTTATGTATCATAACACTCCATTAGATTACAAAATCCAATGAAGCCTAAAAGCACCACCTCTGTAACACCTGACAGTTCTCTAATTGTTGGGGTTTAAAAATCACCATGAACAACAAATTATGCCATTTTTAGGGATCACAAAGTTTTATTCTGCCTTTGCAATGTGAGTTGCAATACAGTTGGTGTGACTGCTCGATCAAAAATTACATTCCTGCTATTGTTTTACATGACCTAATTTCTTAGTATCACAAAAAAACCCTATGTTTCAGTTTCAGTATAAGACATTTTCCAAACCTACTACTGCACCAGAGCTAATTGTCACCATAAGGCTTTACTTTGTACAGGCACACCAGGCTACTGCTCACAAGAGGAGATGAACACATACAGCATATGCAAATGGCAGAATGAGACTGGACTCACAGATACATTGATTGTTTTCATGTTTGAGTATGCTCCAGAATTAGAGAAGAGCAGTTAAAAAATCAGAAGTAAAACCTATCTTTAAAGCTAAAATGCATTATCATCAATATTCTTCTAAGAATAACAAGCCACAACAGCTTCAGTGGTTTTGCTGCACTGTACATCGCAGGGTTCATGCATAACAAAACTTGGTATTGCTAACATTAATACAGGCAAAACTAATAAAAACAATTAGGGCTCAGTAATCAATCAATGACAATCTCTTCTACGAATGTACTGATAATCTTACAGGCAATAAAAATAAATAAATAAATAAACCAAAGAGAAAGTACTGCCCCCGGGTTTTCTATGCATCTCAGACTTGAACTAGAAACAGTATCGTTATAATCACATTATAAAGTACCTTCCCTTCCAGGAATGAAATAAGTTATTCTGCAGAAAGGTAAGAATTCCTAATAAAGAGTAACTGAAAACTAAGAATGACAATATGTGTGTCACTTAGAAAGACCTCATTTCGTAGAATATTGCTATAACAGTACCAGTACACTGAGACTATGTTACAGCATACATTTTCAAAGACTGACAAGAAAAAGAGTATCTTAAGTTTATAAAATATTTCCTTTTGGCTAAATGCTCAAAGACAGATATGTGATGTGATATGTGAGTGTGTGTATACATATATGTGTATATTTATGTATCTTCAAGATATATTGAAGACAAGACTTCAATTTGGACTCGGTGATCCTAACTGGTCCCTTTCAACTTGAGATATTCTATGATTTTATGATACACTGTGTAGAATCTCTGTACGCATACTATGTTCATACTAGGTAGGAAATTTTTTATATTTCTTGTATCAATGCTTTTAAATCCCAAGATAAATATGAACACACAATAATTCTGAGTCAAAAATTAAACCCAGTTGCAATGTTTATGTTATATTAAACAAAAATAGCTGTATTATACTTCTTGTTTCTGTATCACTCGAGATAGGTAATGCATAGGTAAAAAGTACACCACCCCATCCTACCTTCAAATACAACACATGAACAGTGGTTTCTTGATGCATTGTCTTGTCTGCTCCTTTCACAAACAGAACTATCAGCTGTGTGTACACATACATACACATATTTATTGATAAAAATTATTTGGTATTAGTTTACCAACATTTTTTTATTTTAATTTACAAGTTTATATATTCAGTAATGTGCTCAAGCCAGGACATTCTTGGTATTTCACTGTATTACACTGTGAGTTAACAAAAGAGTATTTCTTAATACTGCTGTATTGATCTGAAAGAATAAAATACATTGAACAGTATTATAACATAAGAACTTCACAAAACTAATCAAACCCAGACATCTGCAACCAAAATGGAGCTCCTACATCACACATCTCCTTTATACAGACCAGGCACATGACCAGGTCAGCAAATCAAGAGAGAGAACCCCACGGTACCATGTGTGCCAGCAGCACCAGTGCTTGCTGCATCCCATTTGTGCCTCCTTGGCCTCAGCTGGCATCAGACTCCCCCACCAAAATATCACTGATCCCTAAATGATATTTTACCATAATTACCCCATGAAAATCCACAAACTTAACAACGATATTTGTGATTGCAGGATAAAACCCATTTTCATTACAATAAGGTTTGTAAAAGCCTTGTTAAAAAAAGGAAAAAACCCCACAAAACCCCACGAGCATCACCAACAAAAAACTAAAAAAGAAAAAAGCAGCTTGTCCAATTACCTACCATTAACTCTCATTTTCTATCAATTAACACCCTCTCTATGCAATCAAGGTTTCTAAAGGGCCAATTTTAATTAGTTTGAATAACAAAACCCAATGTTTATCTGTCCATGCAGTGCAGTACTCTCCAGAACTAATAACAGGCAGGCACTGCAACACATTTCTTGCCTTCTAGGTCAGCATTAACTCCAGTTTAAGCAGTTGTAGCTAAAGGCAACTGTATTGTAATCAAGCATCACAGGGATGGTTTTGCTTTCTTTCCTTTTTTTTTTTTTTTTTCCTATTTTTGTTGTTGTTGCTGCTTCCTTGCAGAATCCCCTATTTTAATATACAAACTCACCCCACAGTGAAGTAAGCCCTTGCAGGGTTGGATAGCCACGAGAATGTTAGTGGCTAGTGGTTAGCTCCATGGGGAAAACAAAAAACAAACAATAAAAAGGAAGAAAGAAAAAAAAAAAAAAAAGAAAAAGGGGGGATAGAAAAAGAAATTATTTTTTTTTTTGAAAAAAAAAAAAAGGCAAAGCATCAGGGGTATGCGTAAGAGAAGGAAAAGGATGGAAAATTAATAATCCAACAGGCAGGTTCCCTCAGTGTTATTAATCATGCTGCTTCTCACAAGCTAGAGGAGCCGAGATTTGCACATGGGAGGGGAGGGGAATGTACTACACTATTGGCCAACTAGCTCATTCCTATACATCTCAACCAATCCTCCCTTTTTTAACACTGCCCCTCCCCCTCCTCCCCCTGCCTTAAGGTACAAATATATCTGAGAAGCAGTTACAAAACCCTGGAAGATGAAAAATCATGCTCCCAGGCTAGGCAAAGCTTGGTCCAGTTAATGCACTATAAACTTTATTTGAGCTGACTTCTCATTTGATCCCCTTGTGACAGGGTCAGTGAACGGCAAGCAATTCCATCCCAAATCATGCCATAATCGAATTGCTGCCTATTTCCCGAACCTATAATGAAAAAGGCAACCGAAATAATGCAGGTAATGTTGGCAGCTTCCCCTCGCTGTCGTACATTATTACTGCCGATTGCTTGCCTCCATTTCCCCAGTACTCTAACAATGAATATATTTCACAGCTCACTTGCTTTACTGTGTGGGTGGTATGGCATAGACACCTACATGATACGAAAGAAAATCTAAAACAATAGGGTTTTGTTTCTGTGCACAGCACCTAACAGGCTGCTGGGAGAAAAGGCAATTTTGTCAAACTGCTACAGGAAAAACCAGAAGACTAGTGAGGCTTAAATAAGACTTTGGGTAAAAACACCATGAACTTCTTTTTTTTCTATTTAACCCTGACTTCATCTGATGAGCTACAGAACAATTCAAGCATTTATTGTCAGTGCTCAAGTAAATTGCATTACACAGCTGTTTCTAAAGGATTATTGTAAAGTTAGGGTTTCTGAAACAAAACACTTTAGAGACAGGAGGTATTTCTTTGCCCAGAGACACAATCTGAGAGATACACCTATTAACAGCCTGAAACATACCCTAAGAATTAGCTCCATTGCAAGCAGGAGAATTTCCACCAATTTACTGAATTATTATAACTACTGAAGCCAAATTCAGAATTCCTGCTCTCACTTCTCCCCTCCTTGTAACAACAATGGGGTGCATACCAGAGAAAGAACTGTGAAATTTAGGTTATATCCTGGTAAGCACTCCTGGGCACTAGCAATCTACAGCATGACTGCTTTTTAAAAACACAAAATAGGACAGTATAAAGCAGGCAATAATCATGAAGCAATTATATTTTCAAGTGACATAAATTAACCACAATTGTGAGGCATATTCCCTTTGATCCACTGCAGGATGGCATAAATATGACTGTTTATATAACCCTTTACTTTGAATCTCCCTTTAGAAGAGTTTGAAGCATAAAGCATGGCAAGCAAAGTCTTATGTAATGAACAAAAAAAAAAATCTATTTAATAAAGACAAGGTAATATTCCATTGTATTTCCCTCAAAAATGCACACAATGAAAACCAGTGCGTGTAACAGACTACATCAGTATCCTATGCAAAAACCAATACTGAGAGCCTTGATCTCTGTTGAAGCCTGTATTCAGACCTAAACTTCTAACCAGTCCACCACCCCAGACCAGGGCAAACAATAATCCCAGTCCAAATGGGAAAATCAGCCTGTTGTTTGTTCTGACCTACAAAGACATTTCAGGGCACACATACTAACTCATTTTATTGCAAATCAGCATCAAATATTTGGATCAATTTTTTTATCACCTCAAGCCACTGACATAAAGAAGAAAGAAACAATTTAAAAATATCACAGCTGGAACACAATGAGAATTCTGGCATGAGATGTGAAATTACAGACAGCATGTTTCTATTACATTAGCAACTTTCACAATATTTACAAGGCTAAACACTATCGTGTACAACTATAGGTATAAAGATGAGCTTTACCACACTTTCAAAACTCATAATTTAATTTTATTTGGACTATAATTGTTAATGAAAGATGTTTTCATTAACTGGCTAGTACAGTCATTTCATTATCTCACACAAGAGTAACAGGGACTGTACACAGGCATTGTGATTTTAAAGCAATGCACTCCCTCATCTGACTAGAATACAATATGAATATTTCACTGTTTGAACGACTATACTTTTTCACATACTGCTCAAGCAGAACTGATTTGAGACAGCATTCAATTTTTTTAAAAAAGATGCATGGGTTCAAAAGTGCATGCCAACATATGGACAAAGAGTAATTCTTTAAAAACTCAGCACTGGAGGCTATGAAGAGCAGATCTTATACAGGAAAAAAAAAATCAATATAAAGAAAAAATTGTTCTAGATGTAATTGAAGTAATACATTTTTACATGGCTTCTGCTATACACCCAATTACTGCTATTTATCAAACAGCAGACAACATTGAACCTGGCAGCATAAAAAACAAATTTTACTAAGTTAGGAAAAAAAAAAAAGAAAAAAAAATCATCAGAAAGGAAAGCAAAAAAGATACAAATAATAAATAATTCAATATTCCTGAGGAAAGCTCTTGCAGAAAAGGCCTGACTGATTCAAACATCAGACGTGAGGCTGACAAGAGATATATCGATTTAGACAATTCTATCATTATTATTCCAGCCTGAGTCCTTCAGAAAAGCTGTTCTTTTTGCCCCTGTTTTTATTGCTGTAACTACCAACCTTTTTTTTTATAACTTCTTCTCTTTGAACTTGTATTCATTTAGGCTTTAATCTCAGCCTAGGTATAACGCGATAAATAGAAATCTTAGTTTCATTTATTTGAAATTTAAGTTCAGGGTTTTTTTAAGATACAGTACTGGAAAATATTTGCCTTATACACATGTGACTTTAATGCTTTAAAATAGGTCAAGTGCTTCTTGAAGTTTCTAATTGTAAGAACAGGACTTCAGGATTAAATACATGCAAGAAGAAAGCAGTGTTTATCTCCAATTCAACTTTGCCAAATGCCATTCTTTTCCAAACTTACCACAGAGCGCTTCTATGTTTACTTTATAGGTGTAAGTAAACTACAACAAGCTAGCCTGGGTTTTTTTCATTAATTTTCCCTACCTAAATAGGGGTTTCTAAAAAAAAAAAAAAAATCCTCATAGGTCAATGCAAATCAGTAAAATGAAGCTGTGTAATTACTGGAAGAAAGCATTCCTCCATTAGGCATCTGCAAGCAGAACTATTTCTTCCATGTTGGATGTGTTAATTACAACTAGATAGGATATGCCACAGAAAATTAACAGTCTTGAAAAGACATCAGAGGTAAACACACAAAACAGGAACTGCTTAAGGGTCAGGAGAGCAAGTCAATTTTGAAGAAAGATAAAAGAACTGTCATGTATATGATTGCTTATGAAAGAGAAGAGGGCAATCCTGCCTTGTTATCATCAGTTAATTAGGCACTACAGTCAGGCATGCATACCCTGCAACATTTGCCATGGTAATCAAATGTATTATTCAAACATGAAACAAAACAAAAGCAACTGCAACTTTGACAGGGAAAAATATAATCTGCCCACACAGAGGTGCTGAATTAACTTTATGTGAGAGTTAAAAGGAAGCTCAGGAATATGTTATATTAACTTTCTCAAACAGCACTGCCTTTTAATTCAGACTACAATTCCACTTCTAAAGAAAATACTTATTTCCAAATTTGATTCTCATGCAAGGTGATGACCTTTACAAGCATGGACAAGGGTTAATGAAAAGCAATTGTACTGCAGCAGGATCTTGTTACGTCTTTAATATAAATATACAGTGAGAGTAACACATGCACTCTTGACAAAGCATCCTGAGTCAAGAAAAAAAGAAAACAAAAGCAAACAAACAAAAAAAACAAGAAAGCAATATACAACATTTTCCCTGTCCTGAGCTATAACTGCAAGCAAAAATAAAACTAAAAACTGCTCTGCAACTAATGTGATGACACTATGTGATAACAAGCCTTTCTGTCTCACTAAGGCTTACACAACGTTACTACAGAACTGGTCTTTTCTCCATTTATACAAAATGAGTACTTTTGGTCTAATTTTTATCCAGTTGCACAGAAGACATCCAATACTAAGTTCACTAACAAAATTGGAGTATTAGCCAGAGAATTACAGTGACCTAATGGTTTCCCATTTCTTAATATTAAATTTTTAGACAACATAGTTTTGAGATTATCTATTTCCTTTATATAGGATCAGCAAGAAGAATACCCTTGCACTTCTTTCAATTTATCCAAGCTGTATGTTCCTAAATTGGTAACTTTATAAGAGGCAAGCTCCCTGCCATGGTTAAGGAAAAGGAGAGCTGGGCACACTTCCTCTTTCAAGCTGGTAGAAAGACTGGGTGAGCTGGAAGAGATGAGCGCCAGTTCCTTCTGTCACCCAGTAAGCTGGTGAAGGACGTGGAGAACAGCTGATACAGTCGAACATAGGCACGCTACACTCTAACATTCCTGCTTCCTATGCAGGCTCTGAACTACCATCGTATGTCTCTTTTTCAAGCCTCTCAGCTCTTCCAAAACAGATGCAAAGAAGGAACATCAGAAATTGTGAGTTTCCCAGTACGTTATAATCCCTTGATTCCTCCATTTCTTGAAGCATGGAAGCAAACCATCTACAACAGGGACGTCTCAAACCAGCACAACCGTCACTGACTCTGACCTGTCAAGTAACAGTCTAATAAACCTGAACTAAGAAGCAGACAGTAGGCTGTCTTATGTAAGATGGAGCATTCCCTGTAGCTCAAGACCTACTTCCGCAAAACTAGAATAAAATTTATACCTTCTCATGCCCATGTTGCAGAATCTCCTCTGCAGTTCTCAGTTGTCTTTCAACTTAATTTTCTTGCATGATAACTGTGGCTTTCTTGTATTTTGAAAAAAGAAAAAAAAAATCAAAATGCAACAATAAAAACCGTATTTGCTGAATATGCAGGTACTGGCCAACTCCAATGATTAAATTATTCTACAAATACCAGTAAAAAGTAGCGATAAAAATACAACATTATGTAGCACAGTATTATCTATTATGCTATTATTTTGCAGACAGCTGCCATTGAAAGACATATATCATAGTGAAAATCAATGCCAACACAATACATCTAAAAAATCTGTATTAATTTTTTGTCTCTCTTTTCCAATCCCTCTTTTTCCTGCACAATATTCTCAGTGTTTGGCCATCTCAATCAAGTACTATTGGAGAAAATAACATGATACAGAAGTCTCTCTCCTGATCAAATTAGTCTAACACGGATCAATATGAAACCTGAGTGCATCTGCAATCTCAGAGTCTTCAGTGTCCAGGCATACAGTAATCTGTGAGAAAAAAGTAATATCAGTTTCTTTGGCATGGATATTTTCTTTTAGTCAGTCTGTCACTTCCCATTTCAGTTAACAAAACATTGAATGCAGCTCATCCTTGGACAAATATTACAGCTCTATAGAGTACAAAATGGGAGGAATTGTTTCAGAGTGACAATTTAATACAAAAACAGATCTGCAAGAAATTCCACAAACTTCAGAAGATAGCCATGCATAAATATAAAAATGTAATACTAATTTTTTCCACAGTTTTCAGTTTTTCAGAAATGCCTAAAATGCGTTTTGGAAGAAAAAAGCTTAAAAAAAAACCTAAAAAAACTGCAAATGAAGGGAAACTTACAAGCAAAAAATCAACTTGAAGCAATTCAACTTTCTGGCCTTGCAAACAGGTTTTGCTTTAAGTTCTCCTCAATACAAATGTTTACAGTGATGACAGATAGAAGACCTGACTACTATATTAGTTAAACATTCATCTTGCTTATACAAACAGGTATGTTTCCATAATCTACAGCTGAGGGTGTCGTGCCGCCAATATACAAAATATCTGGATTGATGAGTGATGTGGGTACATGCCAAAAAGTTAGTATTCTGCAAAATTAAGTCCATTTATTCCTCTTTATGTTTTACTGCATTTGCAAGTGTCACATCTACTTAGCTAGAATTTAAAGTGAGAATGAAGCAATTGATAACCACCTGAGATTCACAGTTCACTGTTTGTTACCCAGTTTACATCTGCACTGCCTCTTGTTTCAGAAGCTCTCACTGAAACCATCTGGGACATTTGTCAAGTATTGATAACAATACTCACCGTACGAAACCTTATACAGCTATTTGATACATAAAGAGAGGAATGGCTGCCTATGGAAAACCAGCAGCATTCATGTCACACTAGAAGACATGCTAAGACTTCTCAGACATTGGTTTGTACTCACCTGAACTTCTGATTTCAGCTGCTATGTGGGAAACACCTTTCACTACATATAAGGAAGCAGTGAAGACATAAAATTCTCATCATTTAACCAAAAGCATCTATCTCTCCAATTACTATTTAGGTCTCTGAGAGCTTGCAGCCTTACTTTCCTTAGCGAGTCTTCTGAGGTAGAGCTGACATGAAGCACATCCTGCTCTCCCCTCAGTTGCAGAAGCTCTACTCTCCACTTAGATGATCCAACCAGAAACAGGACTCCCCCACTTAGTGTTGGGATGCAGGACTGTGCATAGGATAAATTTTTTTTTTTCCTTTTACATTTTAAACATAGGCATTGACATCTGGTTATCTGTTATCTGTGCTTGCTTCTGTCATCAAATAAAACCAAAACAAAATTAACTGAATGTTAACTGTTTTAACTGGTGTTAAATTAACTGAAAGAGTAATACGAAATGTGAAAGTTAAATACAGTACTTCTCCACAAAAGTAATCTAATACTTTTCATTCCAATGAAGAGGCAAGAAGCTTAATTCTTTTCTGTAGTTAGGAGTTCAGTATACCTTTTTTTCTAAGGTATTTAAAATATTTAACATGTAAAAAAAAAAAAATAAAATCAGCTATTCATTAACTTATATTTCCATTCAGAGGCTTCTTAAAATCTGAACATTAAATTGTAAGAGCAGTGTACAAAAATATTTCTATCTCAAATAACTCTCATCTGATTTCCATTTGAAACACTTCTGTGGTAATGGAAGTAACTTCCTATCTCCACACAAGATGAAATGCGTCTTAAGCAGCAGAACTCATTGATAGCACATAAAAAAAACCATCTACAAATAAAGGTGGGCTTCCATACCTGCATAATTCACAAATGTCAATTAAATCTCTCCAGAAGATCTTTCAAGTATAAAGTCAGAATTTTTGGATTGACACTTTAAAAGTTCAAAAAGGGAGCATCTTTTTTCAGATTCATGAAGTTGTAATATTTCATTCTGATGCACAACATAAAAACTGATCTTAAAGAATAAGGGTCAAAAGGGCACCACAGCATTATTACCAGGAACTCAGTGCTTCAGCCTCTTAATTTTAAGATGTTGCAGTTTAATAATTTTTTCCACACTTTAATTTGTTTGATTATTAGGCAAATACCATATCAAAGTAGTGAGACTAAAGAGAAATTTCATGCTTTTAAACTTCAGTAAGAAATGCCCACCAGCAAGAAAGTGAGTATAATACCATCTTGAATTTCTATGGCTCATCTCAGTGCCAAACAGAGCAAGTAGGTGGTGCTTCAAAAAATACAGTTGCCTGAGAAGACTAAGTGCATTATGAGAAGCTTTTATTTCACATGACTATTATTTCCTGATTATAATAGTGTCACATGATATTTTTTCTACATCAACAGGAAATAACACTTTGAGATTTTAACAATCTCTCTGAATGTGTAAAATAAATTAAACTAATATTCTGCATTACCTTGCAATGGGATTGTGTTCCAAATAGGTATGGATATGATTATAGTATTAGCTTTTCCTCTTTTGCATTTAGAACATTTTTCCCCTTTTCACAATGACAGGAAAAAAACCTGTATCCTCAATCCACTAAAATAAATACTTCTGTTATATTCTGTTGCTTCAACAATGAATAAAGCAACCATGCAGGTTTATAATATCAATTCACATGGCTCTTTCTGCTTCAGTGAACTGTTACTGAAAGGTTCAGAACAAAGCTACAGGCAGATCGGACAAAGCTGCTGTAACAGGATTTACATTATACTCAAACTGATAAGACCACATCAGAGAACTGCTCAATCTCCAGTACCTTCTGTTCCAATAGCACAAAGACTGCAAGTATTTCGGCTCTGAGCACCTGATCACAGCATCTGTATTACACCCACTATCTTAATGTTGATCCAATCTACATCAGTAGGATAATTTATTCTTTTTTTCTTTCATCCCTCTCTGTCAGCTACATTGGGATGGCAATAAAATGGGAACCCAGGAAAGCTACAGCAATATTGAGCTATCTGTTATACACATGTAGTTATAAAAAGAAACCAAGTACTTACTAAAGTTTTTTGAGACATAAAGTAATTAAAATATTCTCTATGCAAATAATTGCCGCTTTTTGGTGCTAGGAGGGAGATACAACAAAGATGATCACATCCCAAGAGAAGGGAAATATGCTCAATAAATAATTAAATACTGCCAAGTAAAGTCACTTCCATGGATTTCTTACAAGCAATGAGCTTTTTTATGCAGACTTAGCTACAGTCACATTTTGGAATATTTCTCTGCTTAAATTAACTGCTACATTTTAGTTTTTTTCCTTCCTTTTGCCTTAACCACATTTATCTTTGCAAATTACACTGATTATGCCAGACTACTCTGAAGAATCTTTTTGTTTCATTTTTGCTGCTGAACAATCAATAAACATTCAACTATAAACCATTTGTGCACGACAATAAACTCCAGGCTTTAATTAAATAAAGCACAAAAGAAACCAACACAGCATCTAGAGAATGCAGTGCCACCATTCTAGTGATTAGTGATTACCTGCTAAGAGGCTAATCCCTTAAAGTTCCTTGCCCAGCGCGGTAGCTGATACAGGTTTTTTACATCACGAACACTAGCAGATGATTACACCTTCTTTGGCACCTAATACCTCATTGTCCATGATCCAGCCTTTTTTACTTAAACCATACTAGCACTTGAGCAACAGTTCAAAAAATAAACTATAGCAATTAAAATGCACATTGCTTTTTATGTCATAAGCACAATGGCTGAACTCACCAGGGGGGCAGGACAGAAACTGCTCTGCACCAAGTCTCTGAATTGATTCCTGCTGCTATGAGTGCTGTTTGCCTGAACATTTTGCACTGCACTACTGTGATCAGTCACAAGTTTGGGGCTCTTACTACCTCAAGCAAACCTTGGCTTTTGGAAACACATTTTGTTTCCAGAATGAGAAAAACCCTGAAACAGAACTGACTCGTTATACAAAACTCCTGACTCAGCAAGAGAAAAAGCAAACAAAGAAAAGAAACATATTTACCGAAGTATCTACAGAAACTTTGCTTATTGGCATAAAAAAAGAAAAAAAAAAAAAAAAAACAAAAAACCAACCCAAACCAAACCAAACCAAACCAAACAAACAACAAAAAAAAAAAACCACATACAAAAAACCCCAAAAAACAAACCAAAATACAAAACCAAATCATCAAATTCACTAAACTTCAGTAATTTGAACATCTTACTAAAAAACTACCCCATCACACAAAATTAAGATAGCAACATAGTGGAATACTCACTAAAGCCTGTAATAATACACTTGTTAACATTGTATTATTCACCCATAGTGTGTTAATTAATATCTTTATGTGTAAGAAAAAAAGGAATTTTTAAGAATGTGCTACTCATGAGGTTTGCTCTTAAATGGGTAGGGAAGATGCTCCTGCTTTTGAAAAAGGCTTTAAGGGCTGTATTCAGAAAGCTTGAACACATGTTCTAAGCAACTTCAACTGTAAACTTTACTTTGGCTGTATGTTCTTTGGCAGCACCTGGTGGAATTTGGGTAAAACTACAATAATAATGTAAAAGAAAAGTTACCACAACTCTAGTATTTTCTTGTCTAAATACTTCTGATGAAGCTACTTCTTAAACTATTCACAAAGCACAAACTTCAAATGAACATGAACATAGACAATTTCTTGTTTTTTATAAAACATCAGTGGGTATTTCTGCAATATTACAATAACGACAACATCAGGCTTTAGTCTTGAGATTAGCAGTCAGCTTGTTTTGCACTATTCTTTTGAAAAAGGAATGTAAAAATATCCAAAAATAGACATCATTCCATCCATTCAATACAACTTAGAGGAAAGAAACAGTTCATATTTACATTAAATTAACAGTCATGGCAACAGATCAAGTAAAGTGTCATCTCTAAAAAAAAAAAAAATACAATACAATAACACACATGGTTTTGAAGATACTTTAGAGAAAGTATCTGGCCACATATTGCCTCTGTCAATAACTGGCAAAACCTTTTCAATTTAGTCATCAGGAGAGAGCAATCATTCAATCTAAACACCAATCTAAACAAAGAACTAGTCTGTAATTAGATGTTATCGCTTGTGGTACAGACCTTCTAAAATTATACTGTCCAATCAAAAAGTATTCTTATGGAGGGGGAGAAGACTTCTCCTCAAAGTAATGCAATAGGAAGCATTCAGCATAATATGAGCCAGTAGCTGTCAAACACATTTAGGCCTGTTAACCACTTGGATTCAAATAATGCTGAAGAGTTCTGAGGCTCAGAAACATTTTTTATTTCTTTCCAAAAAGAAAAAAAGCACTAAAACCCGGCAACATTTTGCCCCAATAATAGCCTTTAAAAATGATTTGTAATTTGATTTCTCTTTATAGTCTAGTAATAATTTAATGAAGGAAACTACTGACACAGGTGAGACCATTTTTTAGGGAAAAATTTTCAACTTGCTAAAATTTGTGTTAAAACATGGTATTAGGAAATCATTGCACCAATGACCAATGTTCACACTTTTGTGTACCAATCTCTTTGACTGAAAACAATTCTGGATTCTTACATTTATAACTGCACTGTTCCCCTTCACAGTTTGGCTTTGGGGTGTCAAACATCTGTCAAGCAGTCTTCAGAAATACAGCATGAGATTACTTTAGAGACAAATGCTCTAAAAAACCTCGCAGACCATTCCAGACAATCTTGGTTACATTCATTTTACACACAGATAATACTGTATGCTGGAAGCTAGTCCAAGATGCAAGATGTATGTTCAAACGTACTAAAATATTACCCTGACACAGTTTTCTGGCAAGCACAAACATAACACTATCCATTTAGAATTAGGATCTAAACTTTGAACAACAAAACTACTTATATTTTCTCCAGCACCTTTCAGCTGAGCACCTTTCACCTGAGCACCTTACAGATATTAAGAAACTGAACCTCACAAATGTCCACAAGATTTGAAGTGTATGAATCATTTAACCCAACGTTTAAATACAGACACTTTTCAGGCGGAGCACAGGATATCCTATAACTACTTTTGACAGAAAATGAAGGGAGAAGCCTGCATCCTGTTAAAAACAGACAAACAATCTAAGTTATACCTGCCATGTCATGGTGTTTGACCATGATGTCTCATACCAAAAGCAGATATGACTTCAGCATTCTGTTGTTACTAAGAACATCATAGAAACATAAAATCACAGAATAGTTAGGGTTGGAAAGGACCTTAAGATCATGTAGTTCCAACCCCCCTGCCATGGG
>JAOEHY010014608.1:0-20008 GCA_025447955.1 Psilopsiagon aurifrons
CTCCTTCCCATCCCTCCAGGAGCAGAGGGAAGAAAAAGGTGGAAGTGAGTGAACAAACTGCGTGGCTGATTTATGGCTTAAACCATGACATTCATCTATAAAGAAAAATGAATATCTGAATGGATTCTATGTGATTTAGTGGAAAAATAGTCTGTAGACATGTATCAAATGGAGAAATATGGCAAAGGCAATCTGATCTGAAATAAATTGTTGTTTCTAATTACCTCTTTTCTCTCTCTCAAAGTGAATTTTGCAACTGTTAATATGCTGGACCATCTCTTTACATTAATTATTGATAAAGATTTAGTCAATGAGCCTTAAATTAATTAAATTAATAGAAGGATAGTTCCTTCTGAGTACTCAGGTCTAAGGCAGTTCCCAGAGGATAAACAGGGGTCTGCTATACAGTGACAGATTAAAAGATAGAATTTATTTCTTGTTATTTTATATTTGCTGCTTACATTGAGCACAAGAATTTCTCAAATGCTTCACCAGTTTTCAGCTCTGATGACAACATTACCTGTTAAAACTATTAAAGTATAATTAGCAGTACTCACTGGATTCTTTTTCGGTGTTGGTTTGTTGTGGACTTTTTGAGATCTTATTCAACCGTAAATTACCACACTGAGTGTGTCAGAAAAGGTACCCCCTGCCAGTAAACCACATGCTCCATCACCAAATTTCTCTTCACTTGATGTTTTACAACAGACAACAGCAGCTGTTCTTGTGATGCACTTTCATACAGTTAGATTTCAAACCAAATCTACATGCTTCTTACTGAGTATTCCATGCCTTTCAGGACTTCACTCATTCTACATTTCTACTCCTATTTTAGTTTTGATGATAAAGCAGACCTCTCTTCTTCCCTCCCTCATGAGAACCCTGTGTGAGCAATCTTAAGAATTACAATACTCACAATGTGGCTATCATCTTTTGTCTTTTTTTTGCCCTTTTCAAGGCCTTTGATAATTTACAAATCTTACTAGAAATTATTCTGAGTCAAAAAATGTAGCTAAAACTTTTTTTGCAAGAAAAAAATGCTATGTTGCATACCTTTATTTTTTTCATTGTTTGCATCAAGCTGCATCAGTTGCAGCAACTGGAACAAAAGTCATAAAAAGAGAAAAATTTACATATTTTGCAACAAAGAGGGAATTGGGAAGTCAAAATTATTGCAGGACAAATAAAATCTGGATATAATCACAAAATTCATTAAATGATATTTACACCAAACACTGCAAATGAAAAAAGCTTTTTTAATTACAATAATCAGCGAGATTTTTTTATGAATGCTCAAAATAAAAAATTAGAAGGAATAAATTCCAAATCTCATCACAGCTGAACCCATGACAGTAGTAAAATTTGCTTCTCTTATTGCAAAACTGTAACTGAAAAAAAAACCAAGAAAAGTATCTTTGAAACCACTGAGATAATCACAGAGCACTGGGAGTGAATTAAAGTCATGACAGAAATAAAAGCATGCCCTACTGCAAACTAATAGCAATTAAATAAAACCAACTGTAGTTTCAAACAGCTTTATCATTATAAGATTGAAAAATTACGGTAGAAACAAATATGCAAAGGAGGACAAACCTTGCATCATTTTGACATGTTAAAATCTACTGAGGCAGAGCCTTTTCTTTAAATCTTAAATGACCTAGAACATAAAGTCCTTGAAGAGACCTTCTGAAGTTTATGCTCCAAAGTATCACAGTGATTTCTTGCTATTCATTGTTCAACCTTCCTGTATTTTCTCCAAAAGTGGCATTATACTCTTCAAGGAAGAGAAATCCATCCTGTGGTATTTTACACTATTATATTACCCTTGAACGCAGCAATTTCAACTAATGGACTTAAAATTATAATAGTTATTTTCGCAAAACAGTAGGCTTGTGTATATTAAAATCTGAATGTTTTTAAAAAATGGAGAGGTATTCTAACAATACAGTATGACTTTCATTAAATGAGTTTAATTATAATTGTTAACAATGTAATCACCAGTAGCTCCACATTAGTTAGTACAAATAATACCATATTGCACAAGTTCCTTTTCAGAAAGAGGAAGACAAGATTGCACCTAGTACTTATTCTTCACTAAATTCTGGTGATGCCTGTGACAGTGTCTAGTTCTTTCTCCATTCCACTGTTCCTGTCCCCTCCTACTTTTTATGTCGTTATACACAGCATGCATATATTGAATTTACTATTTAATAAAATAACTATTAGTTGCAAATTTTGTAAAAGTTGTTCTTCACTCATTCCTATTACATCACCAGAAAATACTATTCTCCTTCTACTTGGCAAGGTCAATTTTCATCAATATAGTGTTGATTCAAATGTGAGAGACTTTCCTTTATTTGGAATAGCCTACTTATAAATCCATCACTAGCTCTATGCAAAACACATACAGAAACTCAGTCCAGTCAATACTAAGAGTTTGATTTTTGAGCTCAAATCTTTAGCAATCCATCAGCCACACTGAGCCTTTCAGAAAGAGTAAAACTATTCTGTTTGTAACTGAAGAGTCTTGCAGAACTAAGGGCTCATTAGCATGACACTAAGTAAATTCAATAGCATCTGAACAACAAAAATCACCTAAGACCATAAAGCAACCATGTTTACAAGTAATAACGTATCTTAGGAAATATAGAAGTAACAAACAACAAATCATTGTAATGTGATCACTTGCCGTGTAAAATTTTTTCATTGAACACAGACATTGAAGGCAAATTAAAAAAAATGTAGCATGAACTCCTGTCATAGAGCCATATTTATCATTTGCAAGGACTCCTTCCTAAGGGATGCATAATCTACTGAAAAAAAAAAAAAAAACCCTTAAAATTATTAGGTCTACTTATGAAAGTGGAAAGATGTCCAAATATTTCCTCAAACGTAAAGTAGGCCATGAGTACTTATTATAGAGGCTCTCTGTTTCATTTTATGTCAAAGAAGGAGCTGAAAATTAAAGGAAACATGGTAAAATTTACAGTAGGCTGCTCATTTTTCCGTATATGTTTTGTAATACAGCTGTCTCACCTGCTTTCAGAAACCAGAGCTGCAGGATCACATGGCTGTCCAATAGATATCACTTTGTCTTTCTACAAGGAGTTTATACACACCATTAAATGGAGACAGAGAGAGATGGGTAGACTGAGTTTAGTCACCTGCATTAATTTTACTATAGATACCACTTAAAAAGAATAACTCTTTTTCAGAAGATAAATGTGCTTCATAAAAGGGGAAGTCTAACCAAGAAAACATGCCTGATGTAAACATATTCTAAATAATCAGACCCTGATCTTCTTCATTAAAAGGTCAAAAAAATAAGCCTGTCTGAGGAAAAAAGGTCAAAAAAATAAGCCTGTTCAGCAAGGAACCAAAACTGTACAACAGCACCATTTCCCAACAGAAAAAATAATATTCAGAGAAGGGTCTATTGTCTGTTTAGTAGAATTATGGGAAAATCTTATGAAAATGCAGACTACTAAACACAATCTTCATAGCTCATCAAATCCTGACATGCTCTGGAATATGCTGGTAGCAAACTATTTCACTTCAACTGGATCTGACTGCAGGTAAATTACATCGTGTAAGAGTTTAACTAAAATGAAGTTGCTCACCCAAAATATCTTGATCTAGATAGGATTTTCATTGTTAGAAAAATGTTCTATTACTAATGAAACAACAGGCAAGAAAAGTTATATCAAGTTGACTTCTCTGCTTTACCTAGCCAAAGATCATGAAGAGCAGACCTGAACAAACATTTGGAAACTTCTGGGGTTTTTAACTTTTGTGTGAACAGGTTCATTTCCAGAACCACCATTATCTTTTAAAATTAATCATCAAAGGCTGCAATTGAGCACATTTCAGACTCTGGGTTTTGAATAGCCATGCTGACGGATCAGTCACACAACACTGCTGGTACACTCTGACTCAATCTCCCTTCTAAACCTTTAGAGGGCTGGAGTAAGTAATCTCTAGCTTGAAGCTCCATTTTAGCATGTTGTGTATGATTATCCTATCCAACAGCATGACTACTATTTTAATCTATATATATCCATGTCGGTGCCAAATTCCTTAAAGTCATATCATTAAAAACAAGATGCATGAAGAACCACTATTGCCATCAGAGCAAACCTGGTGTTTGCTGTTCAAGTAGGTGTTTGACTTGCTGTTTTTCCAGATTGACATAGTTTGGGTCTTTTATAGCATATACAGCATAATAATATATAGTAAGTAGTAGATGTAGTTATATAATTTAACAGATACAACCCAGTACCCTAGAAATGGGATTGCATGGAAACTTCTAGTGCAAAAATCTATTTGTAATTGCCAACAGCTGTGAAGGTCAAATTTTCACACAAAAATGGTTTTATAGGTTATTTTTTTGTTGGAAGTGTCTTAAATCTTCACTGTTTTCTGGAATAACACAAAATATATCCTGTGTTCTTGCTTTTATATCTGATGCAGTTTTGTAGCTTGATCACAAGAAATAACATTAGTTAATCATATGACACTTGATCAGCCTACAGGTAGGGACCTAAGTATTTTTTCAAATCCTTCCCACAAAGAGTAGAAAGTTTTCATTGCAGTGGGCTTTTTTTTTGTCAAATCACACAGCATACATGGCTGTTTTCTCTCTTGTTATAATGAAACTTTATTTCTATAAGTTAACATCTAAAGATTAAGAGGACAACTAAAGAGTTTATTATAATCGAACAATAAAAGAAGAAATCTGTGAATTTACATTACGAAGGTGAGAATCAATACAAAAGCCTAAGAAATATTTGTATAATTGTCATTGAACCTTCACATCACGTATTCTATGTCTTCCAGGAAATTTCACTTTTCTCTTACCAAGACAGTTTTCTGCGCAGACAGGTCCTCTCACGTAAATTTTACTCCAAATCGGTGGATGAGTATTGGTAACAGTTATTAGAATTATTTCCTGTTCCTTCCACCAACAACCACAAAAGCTCATTACCTTATGTGGAATGCAATTAGTAGGTATCATATTTATTTGACAGCTTTCTCATTTTCTCAATTCTACGTAATTTGACAGGGACCATTACAGATCCGCAACTAGACTTTCAGAATGACTTTCACAAGGTTAGTTCACTTATTAATTGACCCTTGGTAATGGTAATTTAAGAAGCATATTAATCTCATCTGTCAGTTCTAACACATACTGGATGCATAAAATAATTCATTTTTTGCAAGGAGCCTTGCAACAGAAATGAAGTGTCTAAATTTTTAATTAATATGCATTTTCTTTCAACAAATGAGATTGGAGTGGAAGGAGACTTCTTTTCAGTGGTTTTCTTTATTCTGTTTTAAAGCACGTGCATTTTTGTATTGTGAAGATAAACACTATTTCACCAGTCAATAAAGCCTATGATCTAAATAATCTCTACAAAGAGCATTCTGGTATTCTCAACACAGACCCCAGAAATTAAAAATATGTGAATAAAGCATTTAGTTCTTCAGCAGAGTACCTTATTATTACATATACAGATTAAAGGTTTCTGGAATTCAAGGAGATTTAACTCACTAAGAATATTAAACAAAAGATTACTGCTCAGAAATTGAAAAACTTCAATCAGTATCAGATGCTTGAAGTTGTAATCTTGTTAAACCTTATTTTCAAATGCATAATAGATTAAGCAGAGCCTGCAGTTTATGTTCAAAATTCTAAATGCAAAGTACTGGTAAGGGCTACATGTAAGTTCTTCTACTTTATTCCCTACAACTCCTCATATAAAAACTCTAAAAGGTCACAAGCATTTACTGACAAATGTGTACAGTTCTCATTAAGGTTAGCACAGGTCTGAGGTGGAACTGAAATCCTCCAGTCTGTATTTAAAAGCAGAGAAGTTAAGAAAGTACAAGCTGTGGCTGTACCCACCCACCTTCTTCTTTTCTTTTTGTGTCCAAAGGATGAAGAGATCTTCTGAAAGGTAACTTTACAAAGAAGAGACCTTTATGCCAGAAACACAGAGATGATATACTAAGCAAGCAAGTCAGGACCGTATTTCTGCATTAACTTACAACCTCTTAGAGATGTAGCTATCTTTTACTTCATGCTGGCAGCAGACTTCTGTGGTTAACATATAGCGGCATTACAAAACCCTGCCAGCTCTAGACAGTATAAAGCCCTGGCTAACATAAAGAGACTTTACTATGTATGCACCTGCAAAATTAACCACGCAGAGCAGACTTCCATACAATGATTGCAATCAAGGAATCCACACCACCCTCACAGAATGCCTTGAGAGAAAAAACAAAAGCTGGAGGCTGCTGAGCTGGGTCACTGTCCTGAGCACTGCATTTAGCCCTTTGAGTGAGTTCATGGGAATCCAGCCCCCAGTGCTTGTGTTTTCTATCCTGGAAACCTACTATAGATTAGGAATAGGAAGTAAAAGCAAATATAGAGGACACTACTAATTTCTTACATCACTCCACATGCAGCTTGTTCCCCACTAATGATGACTACCTGTAATTTAGATTAATCCAGCTCCAAAGTGGACTAGTGGATATAAGAAAGTTGCCAACTGTATTGACAAACTCTGCCTTGCTTGAACTCCCACAAGTTCCACACACATTCAGATCAGGACAACAATTTGTTAAGTAACAGCTCATGAAATGAAACAGATATAATCACATTATAGAAAATATAAGCAATAGTCCTGTGATCCCCTGTTTACTGAAGCTGGAATAGTCCAAAACCTAATAATTTTGATGATAAAAAAGTAGAGGAAGATAGATCGAAAACATGACTTTGTCTTCACTGAGTTTTACAAGCATGTGGGCATCCATTTCTTCACAGACATCATGCTGGATTTTGTTGGCAAGTATTTCAGATACTTGAAACAATGGTAACCATCCTATTTATTGGCTATATCATCACAATGTCTCCCCCACTGTTATAGTCTACAGCATAAACAAGTATTCAAGCAATTCTTTAAAAAAACAAATTACCCACTTGACAGACTCTAATGTCTCCTTCAGAATCATTAGTGTCAATCATATGAGTACAAGTTTTAAGTGCTGTTGAAATTCATGCTTCTTAAACAATTGATCATCACATGAAATCCCTTTAAGCTTAATACAGTCCGTGAGCACATCCAGTACTTGCAACTCCAGATACACCTTCTTTACTTTTAACAATACAGTAAGAGCTTACTATTAAAAACCAATACTGATTTTTTTATTCACAATTAATAAAGGTTAATAAAGGTTACTAGTTTCTTAATTTTTAACCTTAGCTTATAAATAGCTGATTTTTGAAGAATATTACAGATGTTACTGTACACAAAGTGTAATCCTTAAAAAAAGGATATGAAACCTGTACGTAGATATTAGAAGTTAGGGAATTCACACTACACAATAAAATTGGTAATAACATTATCTTGGCCTTACTGCTTAAGATTCCAGCAGTTCAATGACATCATGCATTGATTTTTGTCAATTGAACATTTGCATTTCATTTGAGGATCTGAATCTAAAATTAATCTGAATATTTGCTAGTGTTGAAGAACTCTGTACACAAAGTACCAGTTTTCCCCTCTGTCACAGTGTGTGCTCCTACCAGTTTACGATACAGCAGAAAAGATCAGGGATAACCTGGACCATGCATTACACTTTGCCGCTGTTATTACAAGACTGGCAAACTGTATTGTAACCAGCAACCCTCCTGTTCTGGAAGAGTTATTGACAGCTGGAGAACTCCAACTGTTATTTACTGATTTAAACAGCAAATAGAGAAACTAACCAAATTGTCAAACCAAAATCCTTAAAACTCTGCAACTTCTCACTCCCTTTCATCCAGTACCTTTACCAAAGTTAGTTTAGATCAAGGACTGTTACAAAGAAATGAAAAATTGACAAGTAGAAGAAAAGAAGGACTCTTGGACTTCAAGTGAAATCATTTGCATACATCTCAAGGTTTCTGAGCAACAAAAAAGCCCCTGTATTTTGCTGTTTGTTCATTCTTGTACTGTGTTGTGGCCTATTTCCTAGTGATCACTTGTCTTGTATATTTGACAGGAAACCCATATGCCCAAACAACGTTCTTCACTTTCTATTATACAGAACAACAAAGATATTCACACGCAGGTACATAAAGAAAAAACATAAACAGCAATACATTAAGTGTATAATTTCTGGTTTGGATAAAGTATGAACCATTTAATACTAGAGGAAAAATCTTTCTCTCAAAAATGGCTGTTTCTGAAGCTCAGATGAGATGAATGCCCTATTTAATACTCATTTAAAAAAGCTGTATTGCTGCACAGGTGGTCATCATTTTAGTAGGTCCTGCATAATTGTAAGAAACGCCTTTCACAAACAATTTTGCAGACCGCAGGGACCTTTATTGCATTTTATGGAACCCTTCAATAACATGGAAGGAACCCATGATTGCAAACTAGTATGAATCTTTAGTAAAAGAATTACTGCTCCCAGTGATGCTATAAGTGGTGTTAGCACCCAAGCAACACAGACACCCCCACAAGGGATGCACAAAGCAAAGTCAGTGCTGAAGACCTGACACCCACACTCTGCACCTCTTGCACCACTCTGAGGATGAACTCAAGTATGAAAGATGTGCTCCTGAGTATAACTTCCCATTTGCTTTCATTAAAGCAAACTACAGTAAAAGGGGGCAACTGCAGGATTCATTTCAATAGCTCCCTTCCAATATAAACTAAAAAGCTCATGAAGAGACGCCCTCAGATCAACCTCACAGCCTCACCTACTTCACCACTTTGGCACCTTTGAGATTCAAAGTCTCATGCAACTTGTCACCAGATGTACCGTCAAACCTATTTCAGTTCTGGATGATGCCTGATAATGATTTCCTTTATCCATGAAAAGTTTGCATCCTGTCTGAGCAGCAGGTGCGCAGGAAACCCCATACAAAGCTGCTCGTCCTTTATGGAGATGAAACTCCAGTTGAAAATAGGCTGTTATGTAGACATAGCTGAATTTATACTTCCCCATACAAGCTGAAATGAAAACAGCCCACAGAAGAATCTGAATATTGAACTTTATCTGTATGTAAGTCAGAATTCAAGCTTTTAATGACCATTTTGCTTTCTTGTTTTTCAAATTGTCCAGGAAAAAAAATAAAGTTGAACATTTCTTCATATAAAATGTGCATTCTGTATAGCCATTAGCTGACAAAAAAAAAAAAAAAAGGAAGAGAGGAAAAGTAGGTAACAAAACCATGCATGTCTTTGCTGAGAATGGAAGCTTCAGGAAGATCTTAAAGTCAGAATGGAATATACATCGCTTAAATGGAATTTTCAGTAATATAGTCTGAAAATGAAGTGGGTATAAACTTCATACATTTGCAGTTGCAAACAGGTTGCTTGGTAATGGACATTGAAACATAAGTCTAGAAATCAGTGAAATCTCTCCCACAGGTTGCAGGGTAAGGCTGTTTCAAGCTACCTGTGTAATGATGAGTTTAAGAGCAGTTTTCTCTTTTATTGGAAGATGGGAATGTTATGCATATATACAAGGATTAAACATGAATAGAGCAGAGGATGGGTTAAACAGGGAGAAGGGATAGATTTGTGAAAACCCAGACGTGACTTTCTAATGAGCCCAGCCAATTTTGTAAACTAAGCTTTAAAATGTAAAATTCCCTCATTTCTTCAGTAAACTGTCAGCATAGAATTTAAAAACATGAAAGACAACATTTTGAAAGACCACTGCTTAAAATGTATGTTGTCTATTTTTTTAAGTTATTTCACCTTATTGCTGCTTATTATTTCTATTATGGTAACAGCTGGAATAAATCATGTTCCTTACTGGGAAGAACAGCATATAAACTAACTTCCACGGTTAGAGACAAGCCCTGCTCCAATAAGCTTGAAATCTAAATTTAAGGATACCCTTGTGACTGTAAGGAAGACATCACAGTGATATTATTTCAATTTAAATGCAATCTATATGCCTAATTTTGTAGTAATCTCTCAGAAACAACCTATGCTGTACTGCCTGGACACTGTGGGATCGAACTTGGAAAGAATTAATATTCTTAGTACTATCAACTAAGTCCTTTGTAAAACTCATGGATAAATTCGCCTAGATCTTGATAGATCCTTACTTAGGTATTTCATCATTCACATAGGAAGCACTAGAGGCAAGTTAGCCAAACAGTGAACCATCCACATAAAAAAAACTATTTCATAGGTAATCAGTTACTGAAAGAGCTGAATAGAGCTGGGTAGCAGCATTACTCTGCCATGGTTTCAGAAAGTCAAAAATAGCACAATACTCAAAATGTGATGGTTAATTCACCTAGAAAAACAGGATTAATCTGAGATTAACTCTAATCTATCAGTGGCCAGACATCAGGACAGCAAAATAAAAATTAAAGTCATAGTTATGACAGAAGTACAAGAGCAAATAAACATAAATGAATTTAGGATGGACACACAGGGTATTTTTAGTTGGAGCAATGAAAATCTGGATGAAGTTTTCAGTGGGAATTTGACTGTTCAAAATTCAGATTAAAAATGGAGCTGGATCAGTTTATGCAATGATTTGTGATGATCATCATGCACAAGACCCCTTTAAATTCCTTTCCTTAGACTCACGAACATTCTGGTTCTGTTCTGTCTCTTTCTGTACTTTCCTTACCCTTTGGCAGAGAAATTTTAAAACACAGAGAAACACAACGTGAGATTATCTTCCTTTTTGATTAATAAAAATGATCTGTTTCCATTCATGCCATATTTGCATAAAAAGAAAAAAACACACCATTTTTTAGCACATTCTGGTCACAGTGGCCAATGACATAACTCTTTCTTCAATTTTTGCTCTAGACACCTCTGCTTGTTTTTTTTTTGACTTTCTACTCTATTGCTGTGAGCTGCTGGATTTTCAAGTGCAGAGAACTTGTTAAAACTGATAATGGTAGCTAAAAAGAAAATACCATAAGTCTTTTCAAAATTAAGGAAAGTGAATAATTAGGAAAATAAACTGGTGTACTCACCAAAAGTAACGCATGGACTGCAGTAAAGTAAGGACTTTACCTTGTGTATGCAATATAAAAATAGTCAGTTTGCCACACTTTGCTCACACCATATGTAATGTAAATGTAACAACTTCACTCCCACTCCAGAGCAATCAGCCTTGACTGCAGCCACACCTAACATCTTTGCAGAAGCAGATGGCAAGTCTCTTAATATGTCATGGCATTGCCCCTTATAATTACAGCTTTTGCACAGACAAACAAACACACATTTCATAGCATCTTGAGATAAAATAAATCAGTGGTAACATTTAACACAGGTGTAGGAGATGGAACTGAAGAGCAGAAAATAAGGATTTTTATTTTTTTAAAGACTATACAGCTGTCATTTACTGTCTGCATAAATTCTATGACTTTTCAATAAAGAATGCTTTTTTCATTAATATACTTTTAACATTCTAAGGTTGTGAAAGAATTACATTTCAGAAGAATGAAAATTACTACTGTAATATCTAAAATCACACACTACTTGTCAACACTTGCTAGTTGACCCCTCTGTGCTGTCACTTCACTAGAGTGACTGAATTACAAACGGATTCTGTTATTTCATATCACCACCACATCAAGTATTATTATCCAATTAGTGGATTATTTACAAAAAAATTAGATAATGCTTAAAATTAACAAGATTAATTATAGAATCATAGAATAGTTAAGATAGGTATGTATTTTTGTCAAACAAGCTTAAGCAACGCTAAAGGTCTACCCAAATAACCACCAATAACTGGACAGTAAAATAGTAATTCACTTCTTGATCCGGCAACTTGTCCCTTTCAGCTGACTTGAAAGACACTAAGTAATTTTCCAATCAAAAGCTGTTTTCCTGTATTTTTACCATTTTGACATGAATTGAGGAAATCAAGCTCAAGATTAAGGACCACATAAATATCTCCTAATGTTAATTATCTATGGATTCATCTCTCTTCATCTTCATCGTGTTTAGAATATAATCCAAAAGCCACAAAAACCAAGAGAAGTGTCCCTTATTACTTTTGCATTATTTTGCTGCATTACTTGCTAACCTAAATTTTGCTAAAAACATGGAAATATGACCTGCTATATGCTGAATTTGTTTTATATTCTTGCCACAGGAACAAGTAGCCACAGGGACCAGCACTTGAGGAAAGAAATGACAACCTCAGCATCTCTGCCATTGTCATTTGGACCTGCAAAAGTCAATTAACTTAAACAGCCATTTCACATAATTTCATAGCTCCTTCTGTTCCAGAGAAAACCCATATAAAAGGACAATTTATATAATGCATATTTAATTTTCAAAAGCTCTTTACATAGGCTTTGCATATTCTGACCTGTGATGAATGTCACTGGTTTCAAAAGCATATATTCAAGCAGTAAAAGCAGTTCAGAAAAAGTAGTAAAATGTGGATTCATGATGGAAAACTCTACATGGGAAGAGCTATAGGACTGGGATAATTTATCTTTTCCAGTGGCTTTTTTCCCACAGTCTTTACTCACCGCAGAGCACAAATAGGAGTCCATGAAAATGCTACTTGCCAGAAAATGTTCAACTAACTTTAAAGTCCTTCAGTATCAGTAGCACTCAAAACAATCATTACGATATGACACAGGCACACGTTTTCCTTTTACACTGAAAGAAAGTGTGTTTCTCTAAAACAAGCTGTAATTAGTTCTTGAGGTTCTACTCGTAAAAACCGTCAGGTTCATAGTCAGGTCACATTTATTCCACATATGCTTTATGTGCAATTCAAGTTGATTTATTCTATTCACTAAGAAGAAAAAGAGTATTTTTTTGCTGGGGTCATATGAGTGCTCCTTTACTATCCTGAGTAAAAGTTACAAAAATTACTGAAAGAAATTTGGTATCAGAATACCCTTATTTCCTTCGTGAGCTACCTGCTAATTGAAGCCCTATGGCTCACAAACACATGCACATTCCACCCTATTCAATGGCTCATCTCAGGACCACTAGCTTTTGAGCTCTTGTTGCTAAGAAACAGTAATTGGTTATATTTAAAACATATATTATGAAAAGGTGCTGCTTTTCTTTGTGACATTAATATATTGCCAGATTGACAGCCATAGAAACAGGCTGAGCAGTATGCATAGTTTCTTCCAGTGTTTGACATTATAGCCAACCATGCTACCTGACTAATGCATTTAAAAATGTGAAATGCCTGTTTGCCTGTTGTCAGTGTGGTAAGACAGCTAAAAAGTGTTTTGTGCCAATTAAATTTAGCCTTTATTATGAACGATACTTATTCACAATGATCTAGGAACTGAAACTCTGAATCCTCATTATCCGACAAAACATGGAATTGATACATGCATATGATACATGTTTCTCTTCCCTCTGCGCCTGTACATATGTGTATGTTGGACGGAGAAGAGCTTCAGAGCAGCCCTGTGAAGAAGGACTTGGGGCTGTTGGTTGATGAGAAAATGAATATGAGGTGGCTTCAGTGTGCGCTTGCAACCCAGAAAGCCAACTGTATCTTGGAGCGTGACCAGCAGGGCACAGGAGGTGATCATTCCCACCTACTCTGCTCTTGTGAGACCTCACTTGGAGTATTGTGTACAGTTCTGGTACCTTCAACATAAAAATGGCATGGAACTGTTGGAACAAGTCCAGAGGAGGCCACAATGATGATCAGGGGGCTGGAGCACCTCCCATATGAAGACAGGCTGAGAAAGTTGGGGCTGTTCAGCCGGGAGAAGAGAAGGCTGCGTGGAGATCTCATAGCAGCCTCCCAATATTTCAAGGGGGCCTACAAGGATGCTGGGGAAGGATCCTTTGTTAGGGACTGTAGTGACAGGAGAAGAGGTGATGGGTTCAAACTGAAACAGGGGAAGTTCAGGTTAGACATCAGGAAGAAGTCTTTTACTGTGAAGGTGGTGAGGCACTGGAATGGGTTGGCCAAGGAAGTTGTGAATGCTCCATCCCTGGTGGTGTTCAAGTCCAGGTTGGAAAGAGCCTTGGGTGGCATGGTTTAGTGTGAGGTGTCCCTGCCTGTGGCAGGGAACTAGTTGATCTTAATGTCCCTTCCAACCCTAACTATTCTATGATTCTATGTGATAGCAGTAATATGTGCCACTGCTGATCTGGAGGAGACTTCTCTTCACAGTGCTGCTGATGCTGAAGAAAAGTATTTCAACAGGGTCCTGCTATTTCTCCTATATAGGAAGGATGTAAAGGCTGCATTCTGTAAGTGCTGTCCACCCAAGTAGACCCCTTTAACCTTTATCAGTAAATAAATTACACGTAACTGCAGATGACTATTAGAGAAAATGTAAAAGCATGATCTGTTGAAAGGCATTACATTCTTCTAGGTCTAAATAAGCAACTAAATGAATACATAAAATCATAAGACCTCAAAGTGAGTGCTTCTCTTGACAGCAAGATTTTCAGATGGTTTGGCATTTCCTTTTTTAATAAGATTATTTTTTGCCAGCACATTAATAGGTGTCAAAAGCATAGACATTAGGAAGAGTTAATTAATCTCAAATAGACACGTAAAATGAATCTCTTTTTAATAATGCATTACATTACCACTCATTGAAATAAAATTGAAAAATAAGACTACCACCTTTTCAGTTTCATTAAATCCCTTTAATTTTTTTCCTGGAAGAGTATTCATCTTCTTACTGATTATTAAATATCTTGTCCCTTAGTTGTAACAAAAGTTAGAAGTTCAGTAACCATAATTTACCATATTGTGGTTTCTCCTAAAGTATCAGCATTTATAAGAAGCCTTTTCCAATGGAAAGTTATTTAGCATGTTACCTTTAATTAATTAGGGCTGAATTGCCACACTCATAAGCTGGTGATGACTTTATGATAACTGCAAGATCCCAGTGTTAGTGCTGAAGTTGTGCACCAAACATGCTCAATTCAATTTTCAGTTCCTATAAAGGCTACTTCGTATTATGTAATAACAGAGTCTGTCTGGTCAGAGTTGCATATATTTAGTTATTTAAATTAGGAAGATTCATTGACATTGTATAATATATCTCCTCTGATCCTGTTACTTCAAATAATGGAAGTCTGAATAAGTAAGTGTTCTGAAGAGCAGTAATAGTTGGAGAAACTTGATATTGAGGATCTGCTGACATAAGCAGATTTTAACAGAAATATATTGATTGATGCAGAGTGTAACTTCTTTACTTTTTTTCTCATGAAACTCTGGCTCTGCTTTTCTTTTGCATCAATGGCAATTTAAAGCAGCTTTGCAATTTGAGATAAGATGTGAATTAAAAGTAGTCATTAAAATAATTTAGACTTAATTTAGGAAAACTGAACATTTTAAGTTATGGTATATATTCAATTCCTTGCTGATATAATATAGGGACACAAAAAATACTCTGCAAATTCTTATTTAATAAATACTTCACTTCCATTCTAAAATATATATGCGTTGATACAAGTTCATGCGTATTTATAATTCATTTTTATTTAATGTAGAGATATAAAGCTGATCATCAACCAGATAACTGTCCCAAAGACTATAAAGCAAAAACCACTCAAGAAAAAAAAAAAAAAAAAAAAGGCAGAGAATTCAAACACTTTTAGTTGAAGCCACTGAATAAAATTGGAGTGATCTCTTCTTTAAAAAATTAATCACTTGTATAAATTTTTATTTAGTCAAATAATATAGCGCAAAGTGAAAAAGCAGAACCCATAGAAAATTACTGGGGTTTATATACTGTATATAGGACTTGGGAAAATCTCGCACTCAGTCATAGAAAGGTGCAGGTTGGAAGTGACCTTAAAGCTCATCCAGTTCCAACCTGCTGCCACGGACAGGGACATTTTCCACTAGACCACATTGCTCCAAGCCCCTTCCAACCTGGCCTTGAATGCTGCTAGGGATGAGGCAAAACTCAACAGGACTAATTCTGTTGTTCATATTTTTAATGACTGCTGTTCATCTACCTATCTACATCGTTTCTAACACCACTGAAAGTGAATCCTAGTGTGCTAACATCTCATTTAAACTGATTACCCTCAAGATCAAGAAAGGGTGTCATACCACAAACAAAAAGATGAGGTGGTTTGCTGAAAAACTAATAATAAAGTAGAAACACAACTAAGAACATAAACCATGCAGAGTTAAAGTTTTTTATAACCACAAAATAAATTTTCATCTCTCTGCAGCTCACCGTATATAAAAGTATATGAATTGTGAAATGCATGTTTTAAAGTGTGGGCATTAAGCAGCTTCCAGGCTCAGAGAAATACTATAAATTACTTGCATCAACTTATCTCTATGCATTTTGTAAATTTCCTCATGCCAATTACTTACTACGCACTTTAAATTTTGGTTTCCTTTTTCCTAAGGTAAAATCACCCTTTCTCAACTATGTTAAAGTTTCTTTAAAAACTCTTTACTTATGTTTGAACCAAAATCCCTTACAAGAGTATATATATAGCACTCAGCTTCTGAAGGCTCAGCATGTTAATGGTTACTTAATGAGCTTAAAACTGTTAGCTTTAGTACAAGGGATAAGACTAGCTGAGATCTACCTCAGCACATGTAATAAATAAGTGATTTCATATTACAGTACGGTTTATTTTCAACATGAAAAAAAAACCAAATTACACATTAAGACAGAAAGAGCTCACCAGGACTTCCAAAAAATGAAGACAGCAACAACAAAAAAATTCATATGCTGAAAGAATAAGCTGATTACTGTCTCTCATGGTTTAAGCCCAGCCATAAATCAGCCACACAGCTCGTTAGCTACTCCCCCCTTTTCTCCCCCTACTCCCAGAGGGATGGGGAGGAGAAATGAAAGAATGCAACTCCCACAGGTTGAGATAAGAACAGTCCAGTAACTGAGGTATAACACAAACCACTGCTGCTACCACTAATAATAATAATGACAAGGGAAAGAACAAGAGAAGAGAATACAACCACTCACCACCTGCCAAGCGATACCCAGCCCGACCTAGCAGTGAACCCATTCTTTCAGGTCCCTGCCCCTAGTTTTTGCATCCTGGGAATGACATATTGTGTTACAAAATTCCTCTCTGGTCAGTTTGGGTCAGCTGTCCTGTCTCTACTTCCTCCCGGCTTCCTCTCCTCCCTGGCAGAGCATGAGGCTCAGAAAGTCTTTGGTCAGACCAAACGTTTGAGCAGTAACTAAAACCGTCGGTGTTATTAGCACTGCTCCTAGGCCAAAAGTCAAAAACACAGCACTGCACCAGCTACAAAGAAGGAGAAAAAGTGACTGCTACTGCTGAGCACAGGACACTGCCTTAATCTATGTCCTTATAAACTACAAAGTTATAATCAGGGAACTCAATAGTGGTTGAAACATTGGGACTTTAATCCCAAGCTGTAGTAAGAGGTTGCAGCCAAAGCAAACGTGCGATGCCTTAGTATGAGATTTGCCACTGCAATATGCTGCTATAAAGATAAAACATAAATATGCAGCTGTAGTAGATGCAGGTGATTAAAAAAAAATAAATAACATTGCAGAAATAGCAGCTCTATTCTGAAGAATATTTGGGAAGTTTTAAATTTATTTTCTGACTCATTTGAGTCAAACCCAAATTTCATATCTATGAAAGATAATTGAAGGAAATTATTAAGGTAATTGCTTAGTCTGCATTAAGGTTACCATACTTTCTTATCCTGTTTGGACCAGAAGAAAGGCTCTCTTAACCCAAAAAATATTTAATGTTTTGAATAAATTCTGACAAACAGAATAGAAGCAGAAAACAAGAACGTTTTAAGCTTGTCAGCATTGGGAAATAATGTTGCCATCATCTGGGTTTATTCCATCAGTTTGCATAGTGAGAGAGTGCTGCAAAGATTTTTTGCTAGCGGCAGAAGAATCTAAGTGGTAGAAGTGTCTAAGAGTCAAGGATTATGGTATTCTTCTGTCAGTTAAAAAAAAAGAAGGAGAAAGATTCTTCTCCAGCTAAATGCAAAACAATGTCAACACTTTTTATATAAGTCATTCTGTATTAAAAAATAGCTTCTAATGGGAAGCTCTATTTTAAGTGCATCTCACCAAAACCATAAATTACACCATTCCAGTGAATGCAGATGAAACTAATGAAAACCACTGCCAAGTTTGACATAACTGTGCCAAACCAACATGATGTGTACTCAAAAAAATTTTTTGTCTCTTTTGTTGCTTCTCCTTTGAGACTACGGACAAATAAAGGAGCTAAGTTCAGCTCAAGTATTTGTATTACTAAAAAGCTTATAAAGGACTTGGAATGGGCTGGACAAAAAAATAACAATCCACATCAGTTTCAAAAAGTTTTGTTTTCATGTTGCTGTGTATTTGTTCTGAGTGAATAATAATACACGACATTTCAAGGAGAGGTTTTCTGTGACTGCGACTGCAAGTAAATGAGAATGCAGAAAGCAGGCAAACCAGAGCAAAAAGATTATTTCCCAAGCCACAGGATCCTGATGGTTAGCTGTCACAGCAGGAACCACATTGCATTACTGAGACTATTAATCTCTCTCACAGACCAAGACATAAATGAACCATAAGATAATGCATTGCCTTTCTCCCCAATTAAAAAGAACATGTCACTACAACACGGAAACAAAACCAAAGTCCAAATTAAACATGTTGAACTTTTTATGTTAAAATGTACGAGAAAGGAAGGAAGAGCTTGAGGAGTGAAAATCGTCAAGACTTCCTGGATTCCTGAAGTACTCGAGAAGGAAGCTCTTTGAGCTTGCTGGAAGCAGATGGTAAAACAGGGGAACTTCTTTCCAACTGATTCTAAAACCACACAGCTACATCTAACATGAGCTAGGAAATTGGCTCATTCTCTTGAAGTTCACTGAAGATCTTCCCATACTGGATTTATTGTCAGCTTGGATATTACTTCAACCTTGTTGTAAACCACCTGGTTAAATCTTAACCTCAAAGGGCTGGAGTCTTATTTTATGAAACTTTTTAAAGTTTTGTTGATCCCATAGCAGCTAAGTATATTTCACATCCCATCTGCTTTAATTCTTGTTTCTTCTTCACAAGAAACTATTCTGCTAACACCAACACTTGGGCAGAAGCCAAAACAGGGAAATGAAATAAATGACTATTCTGAAAAACACAGAAATGAGAAGCATGACCATATGTATTTCACTGCAAAAGCACCAGAGAATTGAATCTGTAAAAATTCTCTATAAAAATATTATACAATTGTTCTATAAACACAAAAAATGAAAAATACCTGATCAAGAAGAAAAAGAGAAACCAAACACATAGTTTAGAATAGCAGGATTCCCCATCAGGCTTTATCAAGCATTTACACATTTTCAATAATAAAAGCAGAATGGTATCTTTCATGATGTCATATTTTGTTGGTGGCAAATGATGTCATATTTCTGACAGTTACTTCCACTTACAGGGTTGTAGAAGCTCATGTTAATATTCTCTGACATTATAATGAATAAAAAAGAAGCAAAAACTTAACCTAATAAGAGATTTTCAACATCACTCAGAACCCCTGGACTTGCCTTTCTTCCTGCTCAGATTCTTTGATATCTTTCTGGAAATGGCTTGGTAAAGACATGCATTTTCCATAATTGATTTATGAAGTGAAAGCTGACCTAATTTTCAGAATAGAGAAAAAAGTTCTAGAACATATAGTGTCCTGTAACTGTCCTACTGCAGCACAAAATTCTATCAGCTTTTTGTGCCTTGAATATCTTGCACATTTTTTTCCATTCACACATATATAAACAAAAGCTTTAATAATTAATTCCTCCCCACAAGACTGGTAGCAAAAGCTGCACAGTGCAGAATCATAGAATCGTAGAAGCACAGAATAGATAAGGCTGGAAAGAACCTTAAGATCATCCAGTTCCAAACCCTTTGCCATGTGCAGGGGCACCTCACACTAAACCATGCCACCCAAGGCTCTTTCCAGCCTGGCCTTGAACACCACCAGGGATGGAGCATTCACAACTTCCTTGGCCAACCCATTCCAGTGCCTCACCACCTTCACAGTAA
>JAOEHY010014610.1:0-29218 GCA_025447955.1 Psilopsiagon aurifrons
AAAAATATTACATAGCAGGCAACAGCATACAACTGAATTCATTGGCTGTTTTCCCCTAAAATTAAATCCCCTTGAGGTACACATCGGACATCCCCATTTCCCCCTCCCCCCCTTTTAATGTGGTTAAGTAAATAATTATCTTGGGAAGAAACTGAGATTGTGTATGATCTGTAATTGTATAGAGCATAGCGGGAGAGAGGGTCATACTCTTAAGAGACAGAAACTTACCTGTTGGTTGATAAGCAGTTTAAACTCTCTGCTCTGGAATCTAAATTAGTTAGAAATATTCTGCATTCAAGGTCTTCTGCCTTGGTTATTTTCTTGAGTGCTGAAAGTACTATATATTCATCTACTGTACTGTAGTGACCCAATATGTTGCCCACCTTCTCCTATTTATCTTCTGAAGGACAAAATATTTTTTACCTGTCAGTTTAGGAAGTTTTGATTTTTATTTTTTTGTCTTAATGGGACTCCCAGGTCTTTGTATTAACTCGCATAAAGCAAATCTTCAAAGTCTGTGAGCAATCATTTCACATTTGTCAGAGTTTTAGTACAGAAATTTGTTTTACTTTAATTCATCATGTTTTATGTATGTATTTAATTGCATTTATTTTATATTTAATACCTCTACAACATTATTTTAGTATGAAAATCTGCCTCTCTGAAGAAATTAACTTTTAGTTACCTGTACCATATAGTCCTTAAGTAGCACTCAGGTTCCCTAGTCCAAATCTCAAGTAGAGCCCTGCTTATGTAGTTTTGTTTTGTCTAGTAGGATATCTATCTTTCCCCTATCAGTAGGGTATCTTGCTTGATGCATTAAAAACTGAAAGATTAAAATCTCCTTTAAGATACTGCAGCCCTTTTTCATTGCTCCCTTCAAGGCTAATTTCTAATATTCACACGCACACGTATTGACTTATCCCTTAGTTCCTTCTAGTTCACTGGCCAAAGCTCTTTTCATTTACTAGAATTATCAATATGAGCTAATTTATAAAACCTGAACTGAACTGGGCAACTTAGCGGAAATGACTGTGAAATAAAGAAGCCTAATTATGCTTTGGGATTTTATAGTTAATCTGAATTTAATAATTAGCATATGGACCTATAGTAATCTGAATTTAATCTTTTCAAATTCAATGTCAATCTCTCAACAAAATGCCATTTGAAGACGTCTTTTTACTTCATTTTAAATTAAACTTCCTTCTAAAGTTCATTTACCAAAGTCCAGAATAATTCCCTTTTAAATGAAAAATAGTACTTCATTCTCTTAGACAGAAACTGATGGGTTTGTGATCTTCCAATTCTCCAAGAAATGGAGAAGTCAAAAGTTCTTGTCTTTTCATGTTAGCTTCCCAGATGATACTTTTTTTTTTCTAAGAAGAAAATACCTGCAAGCAATCCATTGTTCTATAGTGGACACATACATGTTGGGCTTCAGTTAAAAAAGAGTTGCAACAAATGTCAAAAAAAAACAATTAGGGAAAGATGAACTGTATTTTTCAGGTAGCTAATACTTGCTTAAAGAAAAGGCGTCAGGGTTTTTCCTCTCTCAGTTTAAGTGTTGTTGTGGGCTGTTTGGTTTTTAGGGTGAATTTTTCATATTAACTCTGATATCATGTATCTAATTGCAGAATTGAGTCCTTTGGGATTTCTGTCCAAAAAATGAACCTTGTTTTCTAAAGCAGCAACAGTTTGTTTCTCCTTACTCCTTGCCAGTAAGAACTGGACTACAGGAAAGATAATTATGTGACTTTGAAGGCACTGAGTTGTTAATTTGTTCACAGAAATAGCTAACTTGTGATTTTGCATGAACTGTTTTGCCCTGGCACTAGTTAACAATTTTATCTGGATATTAAATCATCTGCAAATGTTAATAGAAAAAGCAAACAACCAAAAATAAAGTAGGCTTTCTTCTTAACACAGTTAATTTCTCTTCTGTGTTAGATGACCTGGCACTGGAAATAAAATTTTTGATTATGAAATTGCTAAACTACTGTCTGTCAAATACAGAAAACATTATTGTTGTTGTTGTTAATATCAGCAAACAGAAACTCCACAAAGATAGAAAAAAAAAAGCACAAACAAAAAGAACTCCACACTTGAAATTGCAGTTGGGACACTAGCCCAGGTATTAGGAGACTTCTGCAGTGTGGGCTTGGTGGAGAGTACTTGAAAGAATCTATAAACCTCTCTAATGCCTATTTAGCTTTGTCTTGATAGGGAAAGGCTGCCTGCAGGAAATACAATTAGATTTCTGCTAAGGCCAGCAATATGTTCCCCCCCCCCCAGGTTTGCCTTACAGTGGGTCCTTGACCTCCTTCTCCAAGATGGGCTGGGGGAAGGTCATGAGAGCTGTTCTGGGAAATGCTGTCCTCTCTCCAGGGCAGCAGCACAGTGTGGCACTTAACAACAAAACTCTATGGTGTGGAGTAAGGAGGATCTCAAAGAACATTGTTAAAGCAAAATTTTAATTTCACCAGTTCATTTCTTATGCTATATGATGTTCCATTTTTAAAATGCTTCGGTATAGGTGTTATGCAAATTGTATAATAATTAGAGGCTTTCTTTAATTTTTTTGAGGGTGTATTGAATGGTAGGCACATTAATGCAGAATTTCATCCTTACATCATGTAAGAAGTTTGGGTATTACTGACAGCTTGTGTTTTCTCTGTTAAGCTACCCTCATGTTGATGGTTTGTGCTGAAGGTAATGGGGCTTCGTAAATTTCTGATTGCCATTTGAGGAAAACCCAAAAATTGTTTTCCATAGCAGGTGTGTAGAATTGTTCATGCAGAGTTTAATGCCCAGGTCTCACTAAATTTCAGGCAGACTGCACTTGAACTAGCTTTTATACTGACATTAGAAAGAGGTCTCACAGTAGTTTATAGTAATATTTCCACTTCAGTAAAGAGTGCAGAAGAAGCCTATTACCTGAGATTTTTACATCAACACTGTCTTTAATTGCCATTACTGCCAATGATGCTTTGAAACTCAGCTCTAGTTTTATCATATAACATTTGGTATTAGCTGTAAAATTGTCCAAAGTTCGATTGAATAGCGAATTTTATTATCCTCCTGAAAAGTTTTAATTAAGATGTTCAGAGGCCAAGCAGCTGTGCATGGAAATGATTAGTTCAGCTAAAAATCAAACTTTAGAACACTTAGTTTCAAATATTTAATTTATGTCCTGTCTTCTGCTTGTTATAGGAATCCAAATTAATTGAACTTGTAAAAATCGCAGATGCACTTCTATTGGTACAAACTTGGGAACTGGCAATGAAAATGAGCATGGGATTCATGTCTTTCTATTCGTAGAAAATCAGATTGTGACACCTTTGCATGAGTGAGTCTCTTTAAAAGAGGACTGAGCCTGGGACACTGGGGCTAAAGCTGGACAAACAGGAAGACATGAAATAGTGCATGACTCTGAAGTGATTGGTTAGAATTAAGGGTTGCACATGTAATTTTTTTTCCTATGATTTCCTAGAAGTGTTCTTTCTTGTATCCATAATATCCATGTGTAGAGCATCTTGTGAACTCTTTTGATGGTCTTTTGGGGAATGTAGGCTATTTTTTTGGTTAAGGCTTGTCTGTCTCATGGTTTTTATTCATGACTGAAGCTGACAGGGTTCTGCATACCAGTCTATAGGAACTTATTTGTTTAGTGTGTGTTTGAGGGGGCTGAGGAGGGAGGTTGGTCTTGTGGTTGTTTGGTTGGGTTTTTGTTTGCTTTTTTATTTCTTGTTTTTCAGATCCCAGTCAGCAAATTCTACAGCGACCTTCAAAAAGGCACTCTCTGTGTATGTTAGAGGGCTGCTTTTTGTTTAGAGTTCAGGGGGGTTTTACTGTGAAAATCCCATAATATGTAATTCAGGCAGCAAGTACAAAAAGTTCTAAAGCAAGACAATCCTCTTCTTCATGTACTGAGAACTACAACAGGCTGAGAGGTCTTAAGAGCCCTGTCAACTATTGAATTCAATTGTTTAAAGTTCTTCTACTTTATTGACTGAATATGTTTAAAAATTGGAGGTAGCCTTGAAGACTGAATGGAGAAATGGAATATTCTGAGCCCACCAAAGGAAGTAGAGGTTTCCAAGACCCAGGGATTGAATGGCTTTTTAGGACATGACTTGCTGCAAGGGCTAGATCCAACTGTGGTATGACAGTGAATAAAGATAATGAAATAGTTGTGGGAACTCTTTTCCCCGTATTTTTCATACTCTCTGTGCTTAACTCAGTTCTTTCTCTTCTTTTCCTGAAAGAAATTCCTAAAATATATCTGAAGAGCTAAAATAGATATATCTGAATGGATATATTTAGGAATATATCTATTCCTAAATATATCTGTGTGTTACCTCTGCAAATTAAAAAATAATGGACGCCCATTTTAAAAGCCTCTTTCCTGTCAGACACATCATCTGTCATAAGAATCTAATTCAGAGGCACAGTAGGTTTCCAGTCATTAGCAGATGTTGTAGGTTACATTCCATTCACTAACCTTGGGAAAAATACCCTGCACATATTTTGACAAAGGAGAACTGTGCCTCTTGGGAAGAGGCTTGCTGTGCTATAGCACTCTTGCTTTAAGATGTTTTCCAAAAGGGAAGAGATGTAGGTGACCTTTATATAGTGGAAGGGCAAGAAAGCAAATGTTCCCACCATGTTCACTTTACAACATGCAAGACCACCTTCCCAAAGTAAAACGAAAATTAAATCAGAACAGAACTCCAGTAGCAATAAAAGATAATAATTTTAGTGTCAGTGTCTTTCAACTGAGTTTCAGGTTTTGCTTGCTGTTGTGGCCTAAGCCCAGCCGTAAATCAGTCATACAGTTCGTTAGCTCCCCCCCTTCCTCCTCCCACTCCCAGAGGGATGGGGAGGAGAATCTAAAAAATATAACTCCCATGGGTTGAGATAAGAACAGTTCAGTAACTGAGGTATAACACAAACCACTGCTGCTACCACCAATAATAATAATAAAGACAAGGGAAACAACAAGGGAAGAGAATACAACCACTAACCACCCACCGACCCATACCCAGCCCGACCCGAGCAGTGAACTAACTCTTCTGGGTAACTGCCCCCAGTTTATATAGTGGGCATGGCGTGCTGTGGTATGGAATACTTTTTTGGCTAGTTTGGGTCAGGTGTCCTGTCTCTGCTTCCTCCCAGCTTCCCCTCCTCCCTGGCAGAGCATGAGGCTCAGAAAGTTCTTTTTCAGAGTAAACATTACTGAGCAGCTACTGTAAACATCAGTGTTATCAGCACTGTTCCCAGGCCAAAAGTTAAAACCACAGCACTGCATCAGCTACTAAGAAGGAGAAAAAAATGACTGCTACTGCTGAACCCAGGACACTTGCTTTCTTGTCTGCTGCACTGCCCTGTAACAGGTACAGCATCACCTGATATTTGGAGATAGAATAGAAATCAAATTTATGGGAATATCCTCTCATCTTTCTCTCCTGTGTCTTGTGTAGCTCTGATATGCTGCCTTGAACATGGAGAAGACTATTTCCTCTTCAGTCCCTTTGAATTCAGGTGGTAATGATGGGATTTACCACTGTGTTCAACAGTATTTAGGCAAAAGAGGTTTCAGTGTTGCTCTTCTGCAATGTAGCTAAGTGCAGAAATGATCAGGGAGAGAACAGCTCTATGGCAAGAGTATAGCTCTGTTTTACAGCCCTCTTCAAGGCTGTGGAAAGAATCACCATACCACAGTGCAAATTTGTCCTCACTTGCAGCCCAGTTATCTGTAGCTGGAACTGCCAGATTTCCCTGTACCAATGCACTAATTTTAGGCCACACAGTGGTGAGATAAGAATAAAACACTGCAAACTGTAGCATGTGTAGCTCTCCTAAGCTGTTGGGAATTGTTAGAGGGCATGCTATATTGTTGGAATTCCCAGAGGAGCCTCACTAATGTATCAGAATCCATTATATGCAAGCAATATTTCTAAACACTTGCAGCAGAAGTCTCAACTCAGCAATAACTGAGAATTATGACCCTCAGGGTGGAAAGCAAAATGTACTGTTGTTATGGTAGGAAGTAATGGATGTTGTCTCGACTATTATGTCCAGATCACCTGAGCACAGAAGAGAAGGAATCCCTCTGTGACTGGTGGATGCTCTCACAGAAAGAGTTCTGTCCCTTTCTTCCATTCCTATTCTAGGTAGGCTGTTTGTGGAGCACCTGCCAGAAAGCTGAGGACATTCTCATTTCCCTTCTTTGTCTCTCTGCCCTGTTCTAGCATATACCCTTGTTCTAATTTTGCAGATTGAACAGTCTGGGCTGCGTCTTAGGACTTCACAGGGATGTGAAGTATTAATAGAAAATGATATTTGTGCTCTTTGCTGCTTCATCAGGATTATAGTTATTGCATAATAATTAGACAACGATTATGCAACGAGGTACTCATCAGAACAGACTGAATATTCGGACTTCCAGGTTTCTAGAGGTTTATTGATCAGCCAAGGTAATGCAGCTGAAGTATCCTAATTCAAATTAAAAATTGCCTCATATTTTCCTACGTTTGCAGAATTTAAGGCATAAAAAAAAAAAAACCCCCAAAAAAAAAAAAAACAAACTTCTAAAACTTAGGATTTCCAAATTTAGGGAAAGCCATGTAGGTGAGAATCATTTTTTTTTGTTTTGATTGTCTGGCAAGCTGAATAATATCTGAAAACTGTCCATATTGGAAAGAGGTGAGACAAAAAATATTGGAACAAACTTGTCACCCTGAAGCTTGTATGTGTGACTGCACTGAGCTGCTCTTCCTAAAGAGGATAAAAAGCTGTTGTTTTGTTCAAGATATTAATTTGAAAAGAAATTTTTTAAGAAGTGGAAAACCAGCTAAAACACTGATTTTTACAATGAAAATGATTGGGTAAGGTCCAGTGAGCAGACCATAACAGGACAATTTGGGCCACAAATAGCTTGCTAAGTGTTAACAGCAGCAAAAGGTAACAAACTGCTCTTCTGCTATTCAGTTTTCTGTCCACCTTCTCAAATGTTAAACTGAGGTAGACCAGTGATTAGTGTAGAGGAAAATCAAGTATGAAGCCAAAATGTCTATATTCCTCCCTTATAAAATGAAAGTTTATTTACATGTATCCAAAATCAGCTGTACATATTAGATACAGATGTTATCATGTTTGCTACAGAATTAATATATTCAGTACTTTTGTTTTATGAATATTTATTTTCTGAGGTTATTCAGAAGGAGCAGCCTATTTTTGAGTGAGTAAACATTTCTGTTAAACAGAGGAAATACCAGGTTTTAATTTCTCCACTTAATCTACAGAAATGTTTACTCAGGCAGTGGCCCAATTCAAGTAATAAGACATTTTGAGTAGGCCTATATTTAAGATTATCTAAAATTAGAATTTAGACAATTTCCAAAGTTCTGGACTTTTTTATGACAATTTTTTAATAAACTTGTACCCAAACTCTCACACGTACAGAATAGCTGAAGAGTTACTTTTTCTGTAGTGATTGTCTTTGCTATCTAGGTAGACTTCTGTCCACAATAGCAGGAAATAGGCAGATATCCTGTATGTTACAGGATTAGGTCTTTCAAGTCATAAAGAGTTTCAGCCTCACCTGTGCGGCTCTTAGTTACAAGTAGCTTCCTGTAAGGCTTATCCATTGATAGTTCTTTATATTTTTTTCTGCAGTACTCTTAAAAAGAAGTAGCCTTCATAATGTAAAAGAATCTTGAAATATTCGGCAGCTTTGGCCCTGCTGGATGGCAGTAGTTAAAGAAAAAAGATGGTTGCCTGCTTCCTTAGGGTGCTGGGGTTCCTGTGCTGTCTGCAAAACATGCATTCACAGCCTGTAAGGTAGCAAGTGATCGTTTCAGCTGAGTACAGTGAGCATGTTCCTTCTGAATGATTTTGTCTCATTTGTGCCTTCAAAAGAGCTAAACATGCTCACTTACAACATCTTCATGCTTCAGTTACCAGCATCTAGATATATTTGGGTATAACAACAGTGATGAGACTTGCTGATTCCATGATATTGCTCCTGTTAGGGCTCTTACAATAACAGTTTTAAAGTAAATTAAGATAGCATGAAAGCAGCAAGATGTCAGATTTAGCTTGGCCTCACCAATCTATAACCATCATATGTCGGTTAAACAATGTTAAGCACAATTTTCTTAAAAAAACAACAGTGTCAGCTACTTATAATGTCCACTTTTATTGGAAACTCTGAAGACTGACATCCAACATATTTGCGTGGTTGAATAGCACTTTCCTGATGTTGATAATGGTTTAAGATAGACTATATTTACGTTTCAGAGGATGCACTTTTATTATTAGTTACAATAAGTATATTCTGGATGCAGTTAGGATAAGGATTGTAATTTCTCACTGCTGTGTGTGCCTATCCACAGTTTGTAGTTGCTGCTATTCCTCCTTAATGCGGTATTTTTCTCCATGGACTGAATGCTGCCGTGGATACCTAAATAGGTCATGACCAGGAAAGGTTGTCCAAGATTAATGATGAAATTTCTGAAAGCAGAAACAGTTGTGCAAACTGCTGTCAGCCGTATAGGGGCAGGTGTGAGAGCTTCCATGCTCACGTATTCTTAAGTCTATACAAACCCATAGTCCGTGTTTCACCCCCTGATCATCTTGGCTGGTGCTACACTAAGTCCATTGTGGTAATGTCTTTCTGCACTGAGAAGTGCAACTCTAGACAAAATAGTCCAGATGTAGTCTCACAAGTCCCAGACAGAAGATATTAACTCTCAGTATCACCTACTACCCCCATTTTGGTATCATCTGCAAACTTTCAGAGGGTGTTTTCTTGTTCACTATCCACGTTGTTAATAAAAAACTTGTTAAATATTTGGCCTATTGATGAAGTATCAATCCCCAAGAGATGCCACTAGCAGCTTGCCACCAGCTGGACTTTGGCTGTTCCTGGTCACTTTTCTTGTTTCTTTCCTTGTGACTAGACATTGCTTCAAGGACTTGCTCCATAGTTTTCCCACAGACTGAGATACCCCAGAAACTCCTTTTGCTTTTCTAAAAGCTAGGTTATGTGCCTTTCTCCGGTCATCAGAAAAGTCGGAGTACTGTATCCTATGAAACCCAGCTTCACTTCCTCAGGATTTCAGCTGCATCACATCTGGTTGCATGAACTTGTGTATTGTTCAGTACTTCTTAATTATAGAAAAACGAGACTTATACCAAGAAAAAAGTTCACTGATCAAAAACATTGTTGGAGCTTCTGTTGCTGCAAATTGGATTTTTTAGGGTTTTTTTTAAATCAGTTGTGCTACATTAGCTTATACCAGCTGATGCTTTGGCATATGGTTGAGCATCTCATAAGACTAAAAAAAAGAATACTAGGGCTATGTCTTTACTGATAACAATCTCAGTATTTTTCATGTCTAGAAAGCAACCTTCTGTTGTCAGTATTCTCTGGTAAGGGTCAGGGTTGGTTTATTCATATCCTGTGATGCTGTTGCTTGTAGAAATGTGTGAATGACTGCCCCTTGCAATAAACAAGATAATGAAAATTACTGTGTGGCTAACTGAAGACATGAGAAATCATCTGAATTCTTGATCAATGCTTTTTCATAGGAAATATTTTCTGCTTGTTTTGAATGAAAGTCTGACTGGCCCAGAGAGCTGGTAATGAAATTCCAAAACTTTTTCCTTAAATCACTACTTACAGACCAGACCAGCAAAGCAGTAACCATAAAGTTTTGCTCTCTAAAGACTGATTGATGGCCTGTGTGAAATAAGTTTGTGCTCTCAGTATAGTTACTAATGGAAGAGAGTCATGTCATAAAATCCATCACCACAGTGTATTGTCACTATGGAAATTTCAGCAAGAAACTGAGGATTGATAGAACCTGGAAACGAATTGCCTTTCTGCACCTAGAAGATCTGTCAAAACAAAAAATGGTGGAAAGGTATCAGGGACACCTTACTTATCATCTCTGTATTTAAAACAGGATAACCAGAAAAAAATTTTTACTATTTCTTCTGTTCTTAAAAACCTTGTTAGTGGTGATAAATTCATCCAAATTACAATATCAAAGAGAGAAGATTGCACTGGATGAAAAGCAAGTTAATGAACAAATGCCTCTATTCATTGCATGTGTTATTTTTAGACCTGAGAAGGGGGTGGCTGGTCGTGCATGTTTAAGGGATTTTTTTTCTTAATTCCTATTATCATCTGTAGATAGAAAATTGAGTAGAAAAGATGAGAGGTGAATTATCCCTGTAACACTGCCAAATGTCCATGCTGTATCCTGAAGCACAGCACCACTGCACACAAACTTCTACCCCTTCCATGACTGTTGCAGTTGACTTCAGACAAAAATGTTTATATACAGGTCCATTGTGTGCAGTGATGACATGTCCATGTTATGCTGCTGTTGCAATGGAATGTGATTCATTACTGTGCCTTCAGGATATTGCAAATGTGCTGCTGTATAAAAGAGAAATAGTCCTGACTACCCACTTTCTGCTGCAAACCCTAATGTACCATATTCTATATGGTACTGCATTTTAAATTAATAATGAGACTTAATAAGGTCAAAGCAGTGACAAACTAAACATACTCTGTGGCTGTCCATTCTAACTAGATGCAGATCTCTTAACTATTGATGTTATTGTTACCAAGGCAGAAACATTTTTTTCCATAAGATATCCCTGACATACCATAAAAAAGTTTTCCATACAGGTCCATGAAAGTACTTATCAAATAATCCTGAAGTGCCTTCAGTATTAATTAACATTTTCATTCATAAACTGTGATTTGAAATAAAAATAGAAAGGAATTCCTTCTAAATTACTAGAATGTTCAGGGATTTGGTCAACTTCAAAATCGTTGTGGGATAATGTTTGACTAAACTAAGAAAACTTTCTTAGCTATACATAACTCTAACACTCATTTTAAAAAATGTATTTTATTTTCAATAGAAGTGATTCTTGCTCTTCTTTGCTAAAGACAGTGTTGTGAATTGTCATGTTTGTTTATGCTACATTACCTTGTCTCAGGAAAACAGGCAGTTGGAGCAGTGGAGCTGACAAATGATAAACAGACCCGCTATCCTTGAAATGACATTAATATCTGCATGTGTGATGGATAATTAGTAGGTTAAGTACCTGCATGATAGTGGTTCCCTAGAGATTTGGGGTTTTTCTTGCCTCGAATTACTTGCTTTGTCTGTCCTGTATCTCACAGTTTGGGATTTAAAAGATACTTCTTATTCTGTTTTCATATACTGTATTAGTCATTGCTGTATTTAAACATATCTTAGTGCATAAAGCAATGTAACAAAAAGCGCGGATGTATATTCACAAGTGATTATGTTGGAAAATTAATATTCATTAGCTTTAGCCACAGCTGTTTCATTGTTGTTGTCATCCCTTGCCAATTCCAAAATAAAATATCAAGAGGGAGAATATATGCTTGTGTCAGTTCTAAAGGCTCAGATACTTAAAAGGTGCATTAAGACATCAGTACTCCACAGCTTTCAGTTGTCTCTATACCACGGTCAACACCTATCCACTCTTTTTCTCATACCCACCCAAAACAAGGGTGGTTTAGGGGAATTCGTGCGCGTGCTTGTTTGTGTTGTTAAAAATAAGATGTTACCAGGAAGTTTCCTGGTGGTTTTGATGCTTCTTTGCCCCCATGACAGGGGAGCAGGCAGTTTCTTCCTTCTACTTAGGTCTGTCTAATCTTGCTGCATCATGAGCGTCAGCCATTTTGTATAACATGTCCTAAAATCGTTAGCTGGTGATGTTTCATTTTTAGATTCTGGCATAAATGTTTAATACGCAGTGCATGGTTAAAACTGTGGGACATACTATGAAACAAGAATATAATTGTATATCTCTTTTTATTTTAGTGCATTGATTGCTATCATTTCATCAGGTTAACAGGGCAGCACAGTACCCTTCTCTCTGCTTACTGTAAGCAGCAATATTACATGCAGTTTTCCTAACTTTTCTGAATCTATAGGTAGAGCAAGAGCTAAAATGAGGGCGTCTTTCACTTTTTTCTTACCCTTTAACAATCTACAGGTTCTGTCTGCAAATTTAAGGAGGAGTTTACTGCTGGCTGCCTTCTGGAAGAGCTGTCTCCAAAAGTAGCAGATGCCGATGTTCTCTGTTGGTGCACTTTACATATGACTGGGACAGCAACAGTAGAGCTTGCTGATTCAGCTCCCATAGCTGTTCTCAAGGTATAACTATTAGAGATCATTTCCCCTGAGACAGCTCACTCTTCCATTTACATTGATCAATTGACTCCATGAAGAGAGATTGAACTTTGGCATTTTTTTCGAATATGCTTGCCTTTCAAAACAAAACAAGAGGTGATTAATGGGCTAATCAAAGAAAATACGTAGGACTCAAGGCTTTTATGTACAAAATAGAAATAAAAGGGCTACAAACCAAAAAAAAATCCATTATAAACAATGCTTAACTATTTCTAGATGTTCTAATGAAGAATATCAATGAGTTTGATTTGCAGAATGCTGTTACCTGTTCTCTTTGCCTGAAGCCAAAATTAAAGCCATTGCCTTTTTTAATATAAGTCAATCATGTCTGAGACTTGCTTCAGTGATCTGTGGTGGTTTTTTGCTCCCCACATTAATGTAATATTTTAAAGAATAATTGTTGTGGTTTTTTTATAATGGTCAAGAAATAAAATTTTGAAAGTTAAGCTTAACAATGTAGAAGTAAATCTTTCGATGTAGCATTAGCAGCAATTTGAGCCACAAGTGACCTTCAATCTAACTTCTATTGACATCAGAGAATTCTTCCAGAGAGCAAGGGCAGTCATGGCCTTGTAAACTCTAGCCACAAATATAGTCACCTATGCTGCAGGTATTTATGCACTCAACATCCAGAGTAAGCAAGTGTTACTGCTTTGAAGATTATAAGATTTTTAGGAAATATATTTGACAAAGTTTGCAGGGAAGAAATTATATTTTTTTTAATTTCTCTTTCCTTTTTGCTTTCTCTGTTGTTTTTGTGGTGAGAAATTGGGAAAGAAAGATTTCAGTTCAATAAATGTATTTGTTCTTAGTATATATTCCGGATAATTTACTAAACTGGTGCCTTTCGTTGTGTTATGTATGCATTTAAAATAGTTCCGTATGAGTAGTTGCCTGCTTATATGTTTAAATATAATTATGTTTTCTCTTTTATTCCTCAGCTGAACTAATTAAAGTCTCACTTCATTTTTTTAAATGGAAGAATATAAAGACTTTACCATTAGATATTGGAGAGTTTTTGAGGTGGAAAGATGTGTTGTTATTGAGCACTGGTTGCAATAACTCTAAGCATGGAGTTCTGACTCTTGAAGACCTTAAGTCACATGTTTCTGAAGATGCAGAGTGATAGCATGGTCAGAGATCACCATCACTTAGGTTGTTGTATTTATGCAGTAGAGTGGTTGGTTTGTAGCCAACTCCCAGGCAATGGGAAAGGTATGCGTCATGAGTCCTTGTACTCACAGCTCTCTTTGATCTTTGATAACTGAGTTTTAGGAAAGCCACCCACTATACATGTGTTAAATGTACGATTGGTGTTCCAAGCTCATATACACTGATGGCCACTGTGTCACTGATGCTTCGTTGTGGGTTTTCAGAGAAGAGTTTGGAACTAGAGGAGTTCTTGGCCTGGCTATGGCTTAGGCCTTTATCTCCTCTGGACCCTGTGCCAAACTACCACTAGTTTGGTTAAGGGGTTGAGTGCCTCTGTTACAGGCAGAAAATAACCTAAAATTGTACCACAGAAGGTTTAGAGTAGATATTTCAAAAAAATTTCTTCCCCGAAGAGTTGTCAATCATTGGAACAGGCTGCCCAGGAAAGTGGTTCAGTCACCATCCCTGAAGGTATTTAAAAGAGGTGTAGATGTCCTTAGGGACATGTTTAGTAGTAGACATGGCAGTGCTGGATTAATAGCTGGGTCTTTCCCAGCATAAGGATTCTATGATAAAGGAAACCACCTGGTCTGGGGAAGTATTTGATTTGGACATGCAGTTCCTTGCTGCAGCATTTGCTATCTGAATGCCAATGAAAAAAAGGCAACATTTTGTTTGCTCCTTGAACAATAACTGCTGCCCAAATGTGGATGATTTGAGAGCAGGATCTTAATCTTTTTAATGTATACATATGTATGGGGGTGGGGGGAGGAAGGTAGGTATGTAACAAAAAAAAAAATTGCTGTGTATTCCTGAACCATGGTCATGTCCCACGGTGTCTCAAGATGCAGTGGTTATGGAATAATTTATCTGCAGTGAACTGACTTACTTGCTGAAGAATGTGTAGGAGAGGGAAGAAATTAGCATATAGTCACTTTATATAGTGCTAAACCTGAATTTCAAGTAGATGATAGTGAATTCATTCTTTCTTTAATTGGTATTCATTCCAGACAGCAGTGTCATTGTTTGTAGATGATGTCACCAACAAATCATGTGGGTGCTTCATTCAGGAAAAGAACAGGCTAGGAGCCATAAACTTGTTATTAAGAAGGGCTTAAATGTTTAGCATACAGTTAATGCCAGAACAACATACAGCTCTGGTCATCTGAACATGGCACTGATGAGATGATTAGGCATGTTGTGCAGACTGGATATTTGGGTAACTAAATTACTGACTGCTCAAAGGGGTTGATTTTTTTTTTTTTTTCCTTTTAATATGGGAGCAGCAACAGTAAAAGATGATGTTTAGAAGCACTGTTGTCTTTCCCACTGAAATTCATTTATCTGTCCTTTATTTCTTTCCTCAGCAAATGCTTTGCAGTTTAATTTGTCTTGTTTTGTTATTTGCACCCCAATGAGGCAGAGATGCAATGAAAACATGATTTATTGCTGAAGATAAACACAAGCTAAGAAAAGCTTTTCGACTCTCATGAAAGGGTAAACTTAGAGATAAAAGGGTTGAGGTACCATTGTCATTATTCATGTTAGAGCAGTAGCTCAAACATGATGGTGTCCTGCTTGCAATTTTTATTTTTTAAACACAAATAGACAATGCCCTTCTTGAAGAGCTTTTGCTCTGCTTGAAAAAAAGAATAGATGAGAAAATGGGATAGCCCCGTTTTATGGATAAGGAACTGAGAACAAAGAAATCTGTGCTTGATTCAGTGCATATGAGCATGTTTGCTTTTAGAGTGAGCAGTTGTGTTTCAATTCACCAGCAAGATTTATGCTGGTTGAGGATTCAGCCCAAGTTGCTCTCCTTTGTATCAGTTGGTCTAGTCCTTGAAGAATAACATCCTCCTTCAGATGCTTTTTGCTATGCAAATGAAATATTGTAGATTTTAAACATAGAAGTGCTTTTTTTATCAGTCTGCCATATGTTTTCTATAGATAACTTCAGAGTCTAATTGGTTTGATTCAAACTACTGGCACCAATATGCAGATCTGGTTGAATGAAGTGTGTTTATACTGTAGCTTCCTTCTGAACCACTGATTGAAATATGAGTGCTTAAAATAGATGTGTATGGAATATTTAAAGAGTTTGCAATTACACACATTCTTTCTTGTCTATGCTGAGTCCTATGAAGCTAATGAGGAAAAAGTACTGGTCAACTGCTCTTCCCTTAACTTGCACAATGTATTTTAGAATATCTTAGTGCTTGCAAGATTTTTACAATTGAGTTAAAGCAGTATATTTTAAATAGCTGTTTATGTGGCACAGTTGAAATGCATATATATGCTTATGTGAGCCTAATGTTATATTCTAGCTCTGAAGAGATTTTACTGGCATATGGGCTTTTCTGACATTTTTTAAGGTATTCGGGTTTTTGTTGTTGTTGGCTGGTTGGGTTTTTTTAATTTATTTTTAGATACTGCATGGTTTGGTATTGTAATGAATGTCTCTGGTTCGCATCTTGTCTGTAGTCTTTGTCCCTTTCTTTTAATGCCCTTCCACAATCTGTTCAGGCTAGGTATCAGGTGAGCTAAGCCATCATGTCAATTATTTCCATTAGTAGGACTGTCAATGCAGTCTTCTACTGTTCATTTTTCATTACCTTGAAACATCCCATTTCTGTGCAGGAGTCCAAAACTCTTTAGAGTTGAATCTCTGGAATGCTACAAAAATATGTAGGCTCAGTATGTAATCATAAGTGACTAAAAGAATTCTAGTCTTATTGGAATGTGTCTGAATTTAAAACAATTGTTTTGTAGGGAAGAAAATATATGCATATGCTAAGCAAAATCTGAAATGCATTAACTCAATTTTTACAAGTTTCATTTCCACTTTTGTATAATTTGGTAAAATAACAGCTGCACGCTGGTTTCTGACATCTTTATTCAAACAACAATAATTATAAACAAACAAAAAGGCTTCTAAACAAGCAAATGTAGATTATGACCTTCAGTATTTCACATCATATAAGGATGTGCTGCTCGGACACCAATTCAGCATCATTATATTAAATAGATTTTTGCTAGTATGAATCATGTATTGATTTCTTGACTTGGTTCTTTTTATTACATGGAGAAACCCATGTTTCCAAGAGCCACATTGTTGCCAAAATAAGCATCTTTTATGTCTCCACCAAATTACAAATTTACAATACACATATTAGTGATTACCCCTGTGGCTGTTGGAAGCCCCTTAAAAGCTGCTGGTATTTTTGAGTACCATTTTCAAAAAAGTAAGCTACTGGATAAGAATCTCTGCTGCTGTTTCAAGAAAAATAAAGGAATTTACATAGTGAAAAAGCCTGGAAAAACATAATTCCTAAGGGCCAGGTAATCAAGTGGTAGATGAAACCAGTCAAGTGAATGGCCAGCGATTTAGGATTATGGAATCCTGCGTAAATATGCTTCATAAAGGTGTCTTAAGTTAGGAGCCTTTTTAAGCAATCCTTCGCATAGCTGCTAGAGACAGAGGGGTAGAGGATCTTCCTAAAATGTTCATAATAGTGTGATATTGAGTCATATCTTTTATCACAGGTTTAAATGTTGGTTATGTTCTGCTAATAAGAAAAGTAATTAAAATCAAGTACACTTAGACCCATAGAAAACAATGTGAATGCAACTAGCCATTTCCAAGGGGACAGGGTTTTATTCTAGTCACTTTTCATTCCTTCTTCATGTTCCTGCTATTCAGATTGAGTCACTAGCAAGAAATAGGTTACGGGAATAGGGGCACTGAGGCTGCTGTGTCTGTTAGGCTGAATAACCTCAGCAGCATGGGTATTCTGGAGAGCAGAAGTCTCTCTGATGCAAACGGCAAACGCAGTCTTCCAGCTGGCTTTCATTGCCAGCCTCAGGGTTTATTCCAGGAGCTGTGCTGCTTTCTTATTGGGAGTATTCAGCTATCCTCATCCATCGAGATCCTTCCACATCCTTTTAACTTCTAGACTGCAATTAGCACTGTTCAGCTTAATTGCTCCTGCACTACTAGTTGAGAACCTGTTATGTACTGTGATAGAAAAAGAAAATTTGATTGAAAATTCCATGCCACTGCACCAGAAGTAATCTTTAGAAAGTGGTGAAAAGGAACAAAGAATGGCAAATATTGTACCAGAAGCAGCTATGCTTCAGATAAGGCAAAGCTACTTACTATATTCATTACGCTTGGAACTGTTTATGCAGCTGCTTCTCTATGGGTGGATCTATGGGCGTACAGGGTCAGGTAAATAGGGGCATCTAAGCATAATGTTCAGAAAGAGCTCTATGAAACCAGAGGAGGAGAAATGAAGATGATTCTATAGGAAATAGTGTAACAGCGTATTGAGTTCAAGAAAATTTTTATAGGTATAGTACCAAATGTTTTTTGGTTGAAAGAGTTTATAAAAAGATTAACATATACAATTTTCCTTAGGACTTTTCCTAATGACAGTTCGCAGCTGTGGTTCAAGATGTTTACAGAAGAAAACACCATTTCCAGGAATATGAATGTGTAGTAAAATTACTCTCACGGAGAAAAAATGGGACTTAAATAAACACACACACAGAAAGTTGTATCAGTACCAAATTTCTAATGAATTTTTGGCCCCTTAGGCTAAAAATGATCAGGATTTAATTTTGTGAGCACGTATTCATCTGCTTAATTTTGTTCCCTTGAGTTACTGTATTAAGTTGCATGTATTGCCGTATATAACTACAGCTTTCAGTGATGACAACATCCTGGCTTTGAACCCTATCAGTCACTCATACCATCAAGTGGAAAAGACAGCAATATTATGATAAGAGAATGATTTCATCACAAAAGGCATCAGTTTTCAAATTTTTAAAAATTGAAATTGTGGGAGGAATAAATTGATCTGTGTGATGGTGGGTAAAAGGACAAAAATATTCAAGAATTCTACTAGTTCTTTGGAGAAACATTCAGGTTTATGACTGTGCTTTCAGCTTCTTAGTTTCAGGACACTATAAACTACTGATTACCACCATACTTCTGCAATTAGATCTGTTTACACTGGCAAATGGTTAATGCACAAGATTGTTGGAAGTTCTTAACATAAGTGTAAGATAGAAGAAAAAAAATAATCCATGAGAAAAATTGGAACCCTCATGTTACTTTAGAAACATAGGATCTTTCAGCAATGCAACTTCTTTCTCCATGGACAAGGCAAAGTTTTATAGGAGAACACCCAACAAACTCCTTAAAAGTTAGCTTTTCTTCTATGAAGCTCCACATTTCACTCTCAGCAATAATTTTGCAATAATTAGCAGTCTTACTGAGGAAATCTGCTCCAATTCATGCAATTAGAAGCTTTTTAAAATTGAAAAGCATAGTGTATTTGCAGATGGATTATAAATCTGATAACAGTTTTGAGATTCAGGATTAACATTTTAAGGTTACATGAAGTGTAATAAAAACAGAACATCTAAAATTATTACAGAAATAGCATATCAGAGCTGATATGTTTCTTCATTACCTTCTATCACTTTCTATAAATTGCTGTGTATTACAAATAAATTCCATCTTGAAGAGAAAAAAGTCTGCTTTTTTTTAAACTTATAAAAAAATATATCTATATACATATATAAATGAAGTCACCTTTCTGCATCTCCATTTTCTCAGTATGAATGTTCACACCTCTAGATGTTGAGACTACTGCTATAAATTAGGCCACAAGGGGTTCAGGCTCTCTGACTAACCAGCAAATACAGCTCACTTTGCAAAACTGGATTTGACAATCTTGAGTTGCAGGCTGAGCTGCTATGTTTTAGCTAATTGCAACATGTCCTTATAAATATTTGTATAAAACTCTGGAAATGTGTATTTTCTGGATAAAAATAATTGCATATTTTCTTTAACTTAGCTGAATGTGTCCATGCTTAATTAGTACTCTGTCCCTGATTTATTTTTTCCCCACCATATCAGACTTCATATGCACAACAGCATATCCTAGATACTCTGCTTTTCCTCCCAGATCTATCTTTGATGAAACTCCTTGCTTGGAGACAGGATTTGGTATTTGTGGTGCAAGACATTAAGGAATGCAAGCAATTTATAAATAATGACCTCTTAAGGTATCATCTTTGAGGACTTAAAAGAAATGTTCTTGACAAGCAGATGAGCAATAAGAATATAGCTTTTCTCTGGATTTACTCTTTCTACCTTGCAAAATTATTGCAAATCCAGCTATTGTCTAGTATGTCTTAAGGAGATAAAAATCAAGTACATTGATAAGGGATAGATCTTGAGCCAGACAAGAGAATGTCAAGGTCAGAGCTGGTTTAATTTTTTTGTTACTTAGTTGCTGGTCTCAATGTTCTCTGGAACAATATCTGTGCTTTTGGTCCAGGAATTCTTCCCAGTTCATGGAGAGCGCTTGCAACTGCTTGTGATAGATGCTTTGCATATTTCAGTGTCTTATGTAGATTGTAATTGGTTGCAATGATATGGGACAAATATCCATACACGAATCTTACCATATGCAAATATTTTGCATTTTTTCCTTTTACCATAGATCCCTCAGGGTCAATGGTAAGAAATAAAGTTGAAGAAAAGATAACATGAAGGACTGAAAATGCAAATTGGAATAATGTTGTGGTTGGTTGGGAGACCCTAACCCAAGAGGGCTGTGCAAATTTCTGGAATAGATTTTAAATGCCTGCTTTAGAGGAATACTTGCAGACATGGGTTTTCTTCTGAGAGGATGTTGCTCTCATGTGCTGTGCTTTGAATATAGTGATTGAGAACAAGCATCTGGGTGAAATCTGGTTATTCATCTCCCCCAGCATTTCTGAACACAACATTTATTAAAAAAGGCAAAACAAATTGTATAAATTAAGGCCTTCAGAGACAGTGTAAATAGAGACACAAAGAGACTTTTGAACACACTGAAATTCCTGGCACGATTCTGATAAGAAGCAAACCATTAGGGACCAGAATTGTAGTTGAATGAGTTTCTGTAGCATGGCCAAGTAAAACACCGCATAGCCATCCTTACAGATTCTTAAACAAAGCCTGGTTCAATGAGTTAATGATTTTCTAATACTTAAAAGAAAGTAAATTAATGGATGTATTTTGCCTATCTTGTACAGTCGCATAGCAGCTGTGTAATGATATTAACTCAGTCCAAAGATGGGATGTTTTATTAGTTCTCAGTATGCATTGACCAGATGGACCACTGGTGAAGCACTGAACCAGTAAACTAAGTCTCCCATGGGAAACAAAATAAAGATTTCTTTTTATTATCAGGGTATTTTCCAGCTGAGAAACAAACTTTATTTGGTGGGGAAAAAATAAAGATTGTGGGAGAACTGATACCAGTAGCTTTCCTCATAACAATGTTTTGTTATTGTCATGTAGCAAAGATGCTGGCATAGTATCAAAATTTTTCATACCACAGAATTGAAATAGAGCCATGAGTTTCAGAACTGGCAAAGATTTTCACCTTTATGGAATCAGCTTTATTCTTTTGCTGTGTGCCATAGAAACATATCTCGGCAAGGCAGCGGTTGATTTTCGTTTTTTGGTGATCTAGGGGTTTTGAGTTAGTTTGACATTTGTTTTAGAAACACAAGGATTTAGAGTATGAAAACAATGATATATGCATACTGGGAGAGCACATACTGAGGAGCAGAAATGTTGACTACCTACTCTTTGGTGTGGAGTGTATAGGTCTTACCCAAGTGTTTCAAATGCAGCCTGGGCTCAGTGTTGGGGCCTGTGTTGTTTAATACCTTCATTGATGACCTGGATGAGTGCACCCTCACTAAATTTGCAAACGACACTACGCTAGCTGGGAGTGTTGATCTGCTGAAGGATAGGAAGGGTTTTTTAGAGGGATCCAGACAGGCTGGATTGATTGGCTGTGGCCAGTGGCATGAGATTCAAATTTAAATTTTCATTTGGAAATGGAGTTTTTGGTTTCCATATCACCACTTTCCTGTCCACAGAGAAATGGCTTTCTGGGAGCTAGACATAAAATCACAATATTATATTATGCTTTCCTGACCCTTCTCCCAAAAAGAGCTGAATCTCCTGCCCAGCCTGACCCCAAAGTTAGTGTTCTCAAAGTAGACAAATTTCAGGTGTTTCTATAAAACTAAAGATGTAGATTAAATGAGAAAGGAACTAAAAACTTATTTCTTCCACTGAAAAAAAGACATTTTTTTGTTGGTGGTGGTTTGTTCATTCTCATGACTGTTACATAAAGATGAATCAAAAGATGAATCATAAATCAAAAAATTTCAGGCTTGTTTTTTTTTGTCTTTGTGTTAGAAAATGGAAGTTTCATATAATTATTGTCTACAGAAATGTTCTAGGACTTTAGTTGGGAGAAACAGGATGGGCTGGGTCAGGGAAGTACATCTCAGTTGCATACACAGGAAGGAAACATTGACCATCAAAGGTAGTATCTGACTAATATTCCTGTAGCAATGCAAAAAAAGAAAACCCAGCTTTTAAAATGATAGTAACTTTCCAATGAACCGCAAAACCTTTCATATCAATGCATTACATTATGCAAATCAGCTCCCTCTTCTTTGTGCAACTAATGTAGTCTGCTCTGCCGGGAAAAGACTGAAAAGACTCCCAAGGCAATGGTAAACACTCCTGGAATTATATTACGAATTATCTAGGACTTTAAATTGTGTCTTCTGCGAAGTGTTATCTCTTACTATGCTCCAAGCCAGAGCTGCATTAAAGATGCAACAGGGAGATGAAGCAGATTTCAATGAATTCTGTAGGGAAAGTGAGTAAGGACAGAGTTGTCACATACAGTAATTTAATCGGATGCCTCCAAAACTATCAGGCAGGAGATAGATACTGCTTCACATAACAGTTAAGTTGCATATGGAAAGAATGGCGTGGGAAGTCTTAGAAGCCAAAATCATAAATAAATTCAAAGCAAGAGGTTAGACAGATTAGTGGAGGATGGGTGACTTGGAAACTATAAAATAAAGTAGTCCAGATACCATCTTCAGTTGCAAATATCCCTAAAGTTTAAGTTTGTCAACTGTGATGTCATCTGAACTGAAAGTCTACTTCCTCATGCATCATTTGACTTCCCCTTAGCAGCCATTGTGTTAGAGGAAAAAAGCAAATGAAAACTTTTCTCTTATAGCACAATTCATGTGCTCTTAAGTGAATATATTTTCATGCTGATCCTACAGTATTCATGCTTGTAACACTGAGAAAAAAAAAATCATGTTGTGATGCTATTTTAAAATTCTTTCCAAAAATATCGTTAGTCTGAGGCAAGTATTCAATTATTTGTATTCAATACCAATATGAAGCAGTATTTTAGACAATTAATTACACCAGAAATCAAAATATAAGTCAAATTTTTTTATTGTTATTCCAATACTAGGGCTTATTTCAAATGTTGACATGCATATATAAACTGTAATTTTATGAGACTGACACATGACCTGTTACATATGTTACCTGCGTAATGAAGTTCACTTTACTATATTTTAAAGCTAAGTAATTCTCTGTTGGCTATAGTTGTTATTAAGAATTGAATTGCCTTTTTTTTTTTTTGGTCTTCTCGCTGCTTTAACTTGGACACTTAGAGATACAGTGGTTTCCCGTCTCCCCAGCAATTTTGGCCAGTCGTTAATGTTTGCTAAGCTGTTTATAGGCAAGAAATGCAGTTTCCATGAAGTAAATACGGTCAATTAATGCTTGTATTGCATTTATTTTGCTATAAGGTAATATATTTGAATTGCAGATAAGGCAATAAGGCATCAAGGTACGTTCTTGATCAGTAATCCAATCAGCTGTGGCTTTCAGTTTTGAGACTTTGACCTGACTTTTTGCATTTTACTATTTCAGCATGCAAGTTTCTTAATTTCTTCATCAGTTCAATGCATAACAGTTTTATATGAAGTTTAATTTTGACCAACAGGAAAATTGCAAATACTATGTAAAGGAAGTACTAACTGAGGTAAAGCTGAGGTCAGTATTTTTCTTCAGGATCACTAACTCTGAACCTATGTTTAATGAAACAAGAAGTCAGTGAATATGCTGACTGCAATTATGAGTTCTAATCATAGTAGAAGAAGCTAACTGGGATTCTGCCTGCTTATGTACATGTAGATTGTGATTTTCTTTTATAAAGTACACATTTCAAGTTTGAAACTGTGGGGTGGAAAGGTGCAGGAGATGGAGGGTGAAGAAGAAAAGGAAGATTTTTCCTGATTCTACACGTGTCCAAACAGTGAAAGCATGGTCTAGTTGCAATAAAGAAAGCCAAGCATGATTTAATTCTAACACTTAGCTACAATACTGCAACTGTGATGACATCAGTACTATGAAAAGAACATAAATTGGCACGAACATTTGCAAAATAATTTAAACTACAAAGAATCTGGTCTGTCACCTGCCTGTCACAGTGTGAATCTAGTTCATAATGATAGACCATATTCATCCCCACTCACTATGTCATTTTTTTAATCGCTATCTTTGTTCGGTCTCAGCATTTGGCATCACATCTTTAAGAAAAATAGTCCAACTGTTTTGCCACTTACTTTAAGAAATAAGTTGCTCTCAGCATATGGAAGTTTTTACAAACAATATGCTTTCTGTTTACTGTGCTTTGAATTTCTCTGTAGAACATTGATAAAGCTAGTGTGAGATTAACTAAAAATGCTACCTTCCATATAAACAGAGCCTACAGAGTCTCCTGCTGTATAAGAGCTTGTTAAGGAGGTGGACTTATTGCACATTCTGCTTGAACTGAACTTTCTGTAGTTAAGCATCAAATAAATAGGAGGAACAACTGTGCTGAAAGGAAACACTTGATAATGAAGAGATGCCATTAGCAAAGCTGGATTTCATAGTTGTGCCATATAACACATTGCTTAGTTACCTGTTCATCATTTCTTTATCAGTGCATGGACTAACCATTGAATGAGGAAAATATGCGCATATTGCCAAAGTGTTTTGAATAGTGAAGGCTGTTAAGACTTTGGCCCTATGCAGTTTATTTACTTGTTACCCTGGCAATATTGAACATGACGTTATTGGCTCTTTCTTTTCTTTTTCTCGCCCATAGATAACCAAGACAATGTCTTTCTATTTCTAGAAAGGCCATGGGGAGGAAGAGTCTCCATGTTTCTGTGTCTGCTGGCAGAGACTCTAGTGTCCAGGGTGGAAATCAGAGGGAATCCTAACTGCCTGGCACTGCCCTGCAGGAGAGCATAGCCATGAATTGGTATTGGTTGTAGGCATTGCTTCTAGAAGTTCAAGAATGTGGTGCATTTTCTTTCTCTTAAAAATAAAGCACCAACAGCTACCAGCTATGGCTATCGCAGTGTCTTAACTCCAGTAGTTAGCAAAAGCAAATGCCAGTGAAAGAGTGTAAGCATAAGACAAACATCTAGTGATACTCTTCCAGAGTACCCTGCAGAGTATCTCCTGCTGCCTAGGCAATTTCCATATCAGAGGTAATGGTTGTGTGCTAGTACCCCTGTACAGATATTTCTGAAAGGAGGTTCCACTGCTTCTTGAACTCACAAAAACATTTTTCATCCAGAGCACCCTGTAAAGTGTCACAGAATAAGATTATATAAAGAAATGCTGCCTTCTTGCTGAAAGCCTCTCACACACTGACTTCATCCAATCCATTTTATTACTTAGGTTAGTAAATTTTTGCTTTCTGTTACACTGTCCTTGAATGTTTATAATTTCTGTACCTACTTATGTGAAAAAAGCCCATAGAATCATTAGATTTGAAAGGGTAAAACAGGAATGGCTCTGTTCTAAAGCTCTTTCCCTGTTTAGGCTCTTTTTGCAATCTAATCACTAATCTATTTCCATCAAAGTAATTAAAAACATTATTTAGTATGAATTGCTTTGATTTTTAACTGCTTCTGATATTTCTTGACAGTGTGAAATGCTGCTTTCTTGAAATGCATCAGTAATAGTATCAGTTCTCATTCTTCAAGCTGATACACTTTTTAATAAATGTCAGCTATACTATTTTAATTTTATTTTATATATTGGCTCTTAATTTGCTTCAGTTTGATAGAATTTTTTTTTTAGCATTATTTTGTTGTACATTTCTATCCATAAAATTATCTATTTTCAGATAATACTACCTGGCAATAACGCTTATAGAGTATGAGTCTGTGTAAGCTTCACATATTCCAATTTTCTAGTAATTTAAATATGCCATTTTGCAATCTAAACAAACACAAAGTTTTTCTATTACAGCTTTAGATGTTTAAGTGGTCAAATGAAATTTCATCTTCATTTTTAAGAAGACAGAAAAATAACAACTTGGAAAACAAATGTAGCTTTTAAAACTCTCTAAGAGATATATTTTATCTTGATCAGTAACTCTGACATTTCAACGTATAGTGTGACATTTTTCATACAAATATGTGAGTAAAGGACCATCATTTGCTACCCTTCTGTTACTTTTTCATTCAACGGAATTAATTTCGAAGGGAGTATTTCTTAACTAATTTCCAATCAAAAAATGGCTAATGGGAAAGGCTGAAAATTATGATAAAATGGAAATACAGGCAGATATATTATTTGAACAAAGTACATTTCTTGTCAACTCAGTGTTCAGTGAATAACTTCACCTTCCTCTAGAAATTCCAACAGAAGCCTGACATGAGCTTATCTTGTTTACTGAATCACTGAATCAGAGACAAACTGGATTTTCCTAGGTCGCATCTGGGAGAAACCTCAAATGCTCGAAGTAAAATAGGTAAAAATATTAACCAGAGTTCACACTGAAACCTCATGCTTCTGTGTTTAAATCAGTCCATAAGAGGCAGAGAGCAGAAAACTTCCTGAGAATGTACTAATTTCCCATGATTTTCTGTGGTTCTGATACCTTTTTCTAACTTTTTGTCTCTAATCCATATGAAAGACTATATCTGATCAGAGATGTTATATGAAGATGAAAATTTGAAAGAGAGGGTTCTTTGATTAAAGCAGAGAGTGCTTAGACATCGAATTCTTCAGTTGTGGAGCTGAATTTAACAAGAACGGCTTGATGAAAACTCATTGTGCTGTGAAGTTAAGCGGAAACCAGTTATGGCAGAAGTGAAAGGAGGTTTTCTAATAGCAGGGTGTGACAGAATGACAGATGGTGTTATGAAGTGCCTTGCAACCTTCAGGGTATCGGTAGGTGGACAGTCTTTTCCACCAACAGCTGTAAAGAACACAATCACAGGAAGGAGGGGAAGTATTTTTGTGTTGGAACTGAATCACTATATAGAATAGCTGTAGGGAACAAAGAATGTAATGGCATGTCTGTGTTATAGAAGAGCATCTAGTAAAGCAGCAGTATAACAGCCCTCACCCAAAAGCTTTTAGAGCACAAAACCAATCAAGTTAAAAGAATAATGTTTCAGCCTTAGTACCCTGGGTCTGCTCTTATTCTTGTTCCAGGCAAGATTTACGATTTATTTCAGCCTCCTTCTTAGTCATCCTCTTGATATGTATCATTAGCTTCATCTCCCCCAGTAGAAGAAAAGTCAGAAGAAACTTTAAGTCAGACGGGCTGCTTATATGGTAAGCCTGGGTGAGAAAAAAGTTGACTATCACTGAATTTTCTATCTGAAATTTGATGTTACTCCTCTTCCCCCATCTTTGACTGAATGATACTATTTGCTTATTGGCTCTGAAGATTCAAAAAAAGGGCACTGGTAACACTGAGCTCATTCTAGCTTCGGGCTTGTGACACTGAGAGCAAAAGAGGCAAGTATCAACCAAGTTAAGAGAGGAATTGCTCTGCGAAGCCACATGCAGTGTAAATAGACATCCTTAGCATGCTTCAGAACAGGCAAAATCCAGTTGGAGCAGGAGGAAGAAGGTTAAGTGAGCCACTCAAATGAATATGGAAATAAAAATCCAAACAACTTAGGGTGAGTGCTCAACATTGGTTTTAATAGAAAGTTTGGGAGCCAGTTCTTATTTCAACAACCAGCTCAGGTGAATGAACTAAGAGCAGAGACTCTTTTACTCCTGCTGTGCTGAGTAAAACATATTTTATTTTAATGTCAGACACACTGTATTCTTAATTTCTTCTAATTTCCTTGTGGAATTGCTATCAGATGGAAAAGGCATGATGCAAAGAACACAGATATTAAGCCGTTATTCAGCCCATAGCCTGAGTTTTGGAAAATGCATAGGGAGGATATGCAGGGTGTTTCGGGAAAAAGGGGTTAATTAAGGAAGGAACCTTTGGCAGTTAGAGAACTACACAATGGACAATACCTGTTCTTCAGTGTTCTAGTTTAGCCATGCCATGTCCAATCTGCACATTATTTGAGTTTGTAATGCCATCTACATATTTTTACATAGCCTGCTTTAAAGAACTATTTCAGTTCCTGCCAGGAATTCAAGATGTTCTGAGTGGACTTAACCTCACAATAAAAATATTTCTGAATCCAACTTTGACTTCATGCCTCATTTCTTTACCTTTGCTGATCAAAGCAGTATATTTGGTCAGTGGGGTTAATGTTGCTGATTACTGTGTTACAAAGAGGTTTTATGTTCTTTCTTTTAAGGAGCATGTCTTTGTTATAAAAGCTGTTAGAAAAAATATAGGAAAATAAGCTATTTTAATATAAATAGGCAGGACCATATGTTTTCCTTTTGAAAGCGAACTTTGAAATTGTTGGCAACACAGAAGCCAGTAAGGTCAATATCTTACCAGTTGTATTTAAAGTTAAACAGAAAAGAGTAATTTATTTGAATCTGGAGACTACTAAAATGATAGTGGATTAAAGCTGTGCTACCAAAGCCGCTAAATATTTCTGTGACAGGTTAAATGACAAGATTTCAAAGTTGCCTCTCATCCTCTGTGAATCTGTCAGCACTAATAGTGATGTGTGTTTGTTTTTCCAAATATTCACATATGTATTATAACCCACAAAAGTACATAATGAAACCAGAGAATTTTACACTCTCATCTGACTTAAAAAATCTGAGAGTATCTCACTACCCAAATCCGGAACTTCATCTCACTCCAAAGTACCTTTTCAGAGGGAAAAGTTTTATAGAACTTTGACAAATGCCTTTCTTTAGATACTGTGCTGTGGTATCTCTTAAAAATATAATGCTATTAGATACCATTTATGTGTTTTGTAATGCAAGTAACTAGTGTTCCTCCTGGACTCACAAAACTATCTCTGTCTTCTAAATCTGTCAATAACAGAACTGTAAATGTTAAATCATATTTGGAAATACAATTGGTAAGATTTTAAAGGTTTGACATTTTCCATCTTCTGCTATTTAAATTGATTTTTACATGAAGCAAATAAGGACATCCTCATTCCATTAAGGAAATTATATTTAACTTCTGTTGTAAGAATGTATGTTGAATGTAGAAGAAAGAAGGTACAGGCTAGGGACAACGTGGATCTTCTCCAGAAACTATCAGGAAAACTGGCTACCCTGGATTTGGAGAAGGCTGAGGTTCTTAATGACTTCTTTGCCTCAGTCTTCACCAGAAAATGCTCTGACAACACCACCCAAGTCTTGGAAGGCAGACACTGGGAGAGTGAGAATGAATACCCTGGGCCCACTGTAGAAGAGGATCTGGTTCAAGATCATCTTAGGAACTTGAACATGCACAAGTCCATGGGACCTGATGAAATCCATCCACAGGCCCAGAAGGAGCTGCAAATGAAGTTGCTAAACCACTGTCCATCATATTTGAAAAATCATGGCAGTCAGGTGAAGTTCCCAAGGACTGGAAAAAGGGAGATATAAACCCCATTTTCAAGAAGGGGAAAATGGATGAGCTGGGGAACTACAGACCAGTCAGCCTCACCTCTGTGCCTGGCAA
>JAOEHY010014611.1:1229-16811 GCA_025447955.1 Psilopsiagon aurifrons
CCGGGGGGGGGGGGGGGCGTGATGTAGGGGGGGCTTTCTCCTGCAGCCATCCCGTTGTCATGGTTATGGGATGATGGGAAGCAGGAGCGATGCGGGTGGCTTTTCCCCAGCCGCTCAGCTCCTCACCCCCCCCATGCTGGGGGGCCAGGACCCACCGGGTGCCAGTGGGGACCGGGTGATCCCATGTCCCGCTCGGCTTCCTGCATCCATGAGCCGTATCCCAAAGCAAAGCGGAGCTGGGGGCGCCAGGGGACGGCCACTGAGCCGCAGCCCCATCAGGCGCCCGCCACATCTCTCCGGGCAGAGCAAGGAGAAGGAGAAGATGAAGGAGAGCAAGGAGAAGGATGCCCGCTACACCAATGGCCACCTTTTCACCACCATCACCGTGTCCGGCATGACCATGTGCTTCGCCTGCAACAAGAGCATCACGGCCAAGGAAGCCCTGATCTGCCCCAGTGAGTAGCCAAAAGGGCTTTGCCAGGGTGGCTTTACCAGGGTGGCTTTGCTGTAGTGGATTTGCCAGGGTGGGCACCACAGTCCCAATTGCAAGAGACTGATGGCTTCAGCTTTGGCTCCATGGAGATGCTCACCCCATGGAGGGGACCTGGCATATCCCCATCAATGCCGGATGGAGCCGGTGGCACATGTCCTGTGGCACTGTGGGGGGGGTCAATGGCACCGCAGTGGCTCAGCTGCTCCCTTGGCAGCTGCAGCTCCATAATCCGCATCCACCCGGATTCCAACTGCATCTGCTCCCATCGCTCCAGCACTGGCGGCGCTCCAGGATGGGGGTGGCAGAAGGTGTCTGCATCACCTCTCCCTGCCCCTTGTGTCCCCCCGCAGCCTGCAACGTCACCATCCATAACCGCTGCAAGGACACGCTGCCCAACTGCACCAAGGTGAAGCAGAAGGTGAGCACCAGGTGGGACAAGTGACACCATGGTCCCATGGGGACATCTTGGGGACACGGAGACATGGTGCCACCCCCTTGACGCCTCCGCTCCCCTCCCGCAGCAACAGAAAGCGGCGCTGCTGAAGAACAGCTCGGCGCTGCAGTCGGTTTCACTGCGCAATAAGAGTGAGTGGGGTGGGATGATGTGATAGGGTGAGATGGGATGACGGCATGAGCCAGGGGGTGGGGGTGGACAGGATACCCCCCTCTCAATGCTGCCCATCACTGTTACATCAGAAGAAGGCCTCAGTTCCCATCACTTTATCTCCATCCTTGTCCCCCCATCACTTCATTCCTACCCCTGTGCCTCTGACCCATCCTTATGTCCCTTATCCTGCCCCTATGTCCCTATCTCTCCCTCCCCATCCCTGTGTCCCCACCTCTTCATCCCTATCCCTGCATCTCTGACCCATCCCTGTGTCCCCATCACTTAATTCACATCCCTATGTCCCTATCTCTTCAACCCTATCCCTTTTTCCACCTGCAGGGATGGGGATGCTGGGCACTTGCAGTATCCCACATAAGCAGCCTGGGGGGCTGTTGGGGGGGATCATGGCACTGACCCTCCTCGGTGTTAATCCTTTGTTCCCAGCTGCCATCCGGGAACGCCCCAACTCTGCCATTTACCCCTCGGAAAGCTTCCGGCAAACGCTGCTGGGCCCCCGCCGGGGCCGACCCTCCCTTTCCCTCTCCAAAAGTGTCTCCACCACCAACATCTCAGGGTAAGCGCTGGGAAAACTGGGATTGGGGGTCCCAGGGCTGTCCCCTGGGTGTCCCCATCACATCCCACCTATCCAAAGGACGTTCAACGATGAGTCTCCACTGGGAATACGGCGGATCCTGTCCCAGTCCACAGATTCCCTCAACATGCGCAACCGCACGCTGTCCGTGGAGTCGCTCATTGATGAAGGTGGGGACACAATGGGAATGGGGGGACATGGGGCCCAGGGACACCCCTCCCACACCTTGTGCCACCCTCCCTGCAGGTCCTGACGTGATCCTGAACCAGCTAATGAGCGACTTTGAGACGGATGGGAAGGACTTTGAGGCGGATTCCTGGAGTCTGGCAGTGGACAACAGCTACCTTCAGCAGCACAAGATGGACGTGATGAAGCGCCAGGATGTCATCTATGGTAAGCGGGACACAGGGATGCAGGGATAGGGAAGAAGAGATGGGGATACAGGGACAGAGTAAAGGACATAAGGATGGGTTAGAGACGCAGAGATGGGGACGAAGAATTGAGGAGACAGGGACAAGGTACAGGTGACACATGAAGGGGTCTGAGACTCATGGATGGGGATGAAGCAATGGGGACACAGGGGCAAGGGAGGAAGAGATGGGGACACAGGAACAGAGTAGGGGATTTAGGGATGGGTTGGAGATGAAAGGATGGGAGTGAAATGACGGGAACACAGGGACAGTTTTGGGGACATGGATGGGATTGAAGCAATGGGAACACATGGATGAGGACAAAGTGCTGGGGACACAGGGATGGAGCTGGAGCAATGGGGGACACCCGGCAGTGGTGGCTGCCCACTCTCACCCATCCCATCCCATGCCACTGCAGAGCTAATCCAGACGGAAATCCACCACGTCCGCACGCTGAAGATCATGGGCGCTGTATTCCGCAAGGCCATGCTGGAGGAGCTGCAGCTTGACCCGGCCTCAGTGCACAGGATCTTCCCATGTGTGGATGAGCTAAGCCAGATCCATGAGCGCTTCCTGGCACAGCTCCTGGAGCGGCGCCGCGAGTCCCTGGCCCAGGACAGCAACAAGAACTTTGTCATCAACCGCCTTGGGGACATCCTGGTCAACCAGGTAAGGGGCCAGCGCAGGCAGTGGTGCTATGGGGGGCACTCACATGGCCTCGCTGATGTCCCCGTGTGTCCTCAAGTTCTCTGGGAGCAGCGCAGAGCAGCTCAGGAAAGCCTACTCCGAGTTCTGCAGCAAGCACACCAAGGCCGTGAAGGAGTACAAGGACCTGCTGGCCAGAGACAAGCGCTTCCAGCAGTTCATCCGGGTGAGCATCACTGTCCCCATCACTGCATCTGTGACCCCTCTCTGCGTCCCCATCTCTTCATCCCCATCTCTTCATCCCCGTCCCTGCATCCCCGACCCATCCCTGCATCCCCATTGGTCACTGCTAACGACGCTTCTTCCCTTCCCCCCCCTCCTCCTGGCCAGAGGATGGCGCGTTGCGCATTGCTCCGCCGCCATGGTGTTCCCGAGTGCATCCTGCTGGTGACGCAGAGGATCACCAAGTACCCAGTGCTCATCGAGCGCATCCTGAAGAACTCCAAAGGTACCGGGATTGGGAACGGATGGGACAAACCCATTGGGTCCAACCCTGACCACATCCCAACCCCTTTGCTTCCAGACAACGAGGGTGACTCCGCAGACCTGTCGCGGGCACTGAGGCTGGTGAAGGAGCTGATCTCATCCATTAACGAGGAGGTGCATGAGTGTGAGATGAACGCGCGCCTCTGGGACGTCTACAGGCGCGTGGATGGCCGGGCCAAGGTGCAGCTGCCCTGGGAGAGCCGCGCCGGCGTCTTCAGCCGCGATGAGCTCCTGCGCCGCAAACTGGTGCACAGCGGGTGCATGCTCTGGAAGACCGCGGCCGGACGCTTCAAAGGTGGGGATGGAGGTGTCAGGGAATGGGGATGCATATGCCAAGGGGTGAGGATGCTCTGGGACAAGGGTGCTTGGGATAGAGATGCCAGGGCATGAGGATGGAGATGCCAGGGAATAGGAATGGGGTTGCTCAGGGAGCAGGATGCTGTGGAATGGAGATCACAGGGGACAGGGGTGCTGGGGAATTGGGGTGCCAGGTGGTGAGGGTACCTGGGTGTGATGATAATGCCAGAAGTGAGTACCAAGGGATTGGAGATGCCCAGGGATGGAGATGCCAGGGCACAGGGGTGCCAGGGGCTTCTCACCCCTAGCAAGCCTAAGGGGCACCCCCCTCAGCATCACCTCCCTGTGCACCCCCAGATGTGCTGGTGCTTCTGCTGACCGATGTCCTCATCTTCCTGCAAGAGAAGGACCAGAAATACACCTTTCCCATGCTGGTGAGCACCAGTGCCCGGCCCTTTGCATCCTGACCACTCACATCCTGTCCCCTTCACATCCCATCGCCTCGCATCTCACCCCACCGCAGCCAGGCTGTCATTCCAACCCCTTCCCACTTCCCGCAGGACAAGCCGGCCGTCGTGTCCCTGCAGAACCTGATTGTGAGGGATATTGCCAACCAGGAGAAGGGGATGTTCCTGATCAGCGCTGCACCACCAGAGATGTACGAGGTCCATGCCACATCCCGCGATGACCGCAACCACTGGATGAAGCTCATCCAGCAGACGGTCGGACTGTGAGTGTCATCCCATGGGATGGGGGCACTGGATTTGAGGATCTCCATGAATGAAGGATGGGGAGTGGGAATGTGGGTGCAGCTCCCAGTTGGAGCCTCTGAGCCTGGGTTGGGTGCAGCTGGTGGAAGGGAGGACAGCATCTCTTCCCTCTCATCTCTTCCCCATCATCTCTTTCCCATTAACTCTTCCTCATCATCACTTCTCCTTCTCTTCCCCTTCCCTTCCCCTAGTCTTCCCCCACTCTTTTCCTTCTCTTTCCCATCATCTCTTCCCCATCTCTTCCAGCTGTCCCAGCCGGCAGGATTTTCCTTTGATTGAGACAGAGGTCGAAGCATCCTTACGCAAGTTGAAAGGTGGGATCCCCATCCCCCCATCCCAGTTCATCCCTCGCCATCCCAGTTCATCCCTCCCCATCCCAGCTCGTCCCTCCCCATCCCTGCTCACGCTCTCCCCCCTTCCCAGACCGTATCCTGCAGCAGGATCGGAAGCTGACGGCGCTCCTGGAGGAGAAGGTTGGGCTCTTTGCAGACATGCTGGCACTGACTGGCGCAGAGGAGCCCTCTCCCACCCTGGCCCCACGCTCTCTCTTCCACTCTGACTCAGCTGAGGCTTCCCGAGGGGAAAAGCTGATGCACAACGCTATCCGGGAAGGTACGGATGCTCTGGGATGCTTTGGGTTGCTCTGGGATGGGGAAACTGAGGCATGGAGGGGCTTATCTGGCTTTCCCGCAGTGGAGTGCCTCACAGGGATCTTCACTGGCTCCGGACGCGACCGAGATCAGAGCAATGAGGCCGAGACCTGTCCCAGCCCTGGCACCAGCAGTAAGGGGGGAGACATGGGATATGGGACATGTTCCAGCTCTGCTGCTTTGGGGTCCCCCCATCCCACCATGGGGCTTATCCCAGCCTCTTCTCCATCATGCAGATGGTGATGCCGGCAGCTTCAATGGCGCCATGGAATTCTGCCGCACGGATCCGGACGCCAGTCAGCGGGTGAGTGTGATGGGGGGTGCACCCTTTTGAGAGCCCCCACCCTGCGCCACCACAGTGTCACTGTTCTTTCTCCATAGGATGGGAATGGCAACCAGGTCCTGCCACGCGTACCGCAGGAGGTAAGGAGGAGGCGAGCTCTGTCCCTGCCATGGATCAGTTTCCCCACTGCAGCTCCCTCAGGATTCACTGTCCCTTCCTCTCCTTCTGCAGGAAATCAACCAGCGGCTGGTGAACCTCTACAGCCTCCTGCACGAGCTCCAGGTCAGTGGGACCAGGCTGTGGGGATGAAGAGGACAAGTTGGCATCCCTCTGCTGCATCCATCTCCCATCCCCATCCTACAAGCATCCCCCTGCCTGTATCCCGTTGCCTGTATCTCCCTGCCTGCACTCTCTACCTACATGCATCCCCTTGCCCATATCCCCCTGCCCATACCCTCATCCCACAACCATTCCCCTGCCCACATTCCATTTCCAAATACTGTATCCTTCTGCCTGTACTCCTTGCCTGTAACACCTACCCACACACTTCTCCATAACTGTATCCCCCTGGCCATATCCTCTGGCCTACATGCATCCCCCTGCCCACTTTCCGTTTCCAAATACATCCCCCTACCCATAACCCCTGCCCATACACATCCCCCTATCTATATACATTTACCTGCCTCTATCCCACTGCCTACATTCCCCTTCCTACACAAACCCCCTGCCCGCATCCTCTTGCTGTATGCCTGTCATGTTCCTCTGCCCCTATTGCCTGTATCTCCCTGCTCACATCACTATTCACTTTTCTCCTCGTATCCCTACCCATATGCCTGCCTATGTCCCTGCCCACATTCCCCTGCCCGTATCCCTGCCTGCATCCCTTCCTGTACCCCTGCCCATGCTGCGCTCCCGCAGGCGGTGGTGCTGCAGCAGGACACGCTGCTGGAGCTGCGGCTGCAGGAGGCTCCGGACAAACCGTCCCGGCGCGGGTCCCAAGCGGCTCCGGCCGAGCCGGCACCCCGGGCGGGTGAGAAGCCAGGAGCAACGGAGCTGGCGCTGCTGCAGCGGCAGCACGGGCTGCTGCAGGAGGAGCTGGGCCGCTGCCGGCAGCAGTGCCAGGAGCGGGCGCAGGAGGCGGCGACGCTGGATTCCCGGCTGCGGGACAGCGAGCGGGAGCGCGGCCGCCTGGAGCGGGAGCTGGAGGAGGCGCGGCGGGAGCTGGCGGCGCTGCGGCACGACGGCGGTGTTACCACACGGGGGCGCCGCGGAGCCGACCCGCGGCGCAGGAGCCTCCCGGCCGGGGACGCGCTGTACCTCAGCTTCACCCCCCCGCAGGTACGGGCGCGACGCGAGCGCGTCCGGGGGGGCGCGGGGGGTCGGGGTAGCGATGCACTTCGTGACCCGCGTGTCCGACCTCAGCACAGCGGCCTCTCATTCCACTCCCCCCCCTTCGCCCCCTGCCCGCGGGAGGACCTGGAATACGGGGTGGGGGTCGATCCCGACAGGCTCCGGGATGGCAGCGATGTCCTGGATGTGCTCCTGGAGGATGAAGCCTTGGGAAGCCGCCGCTCCCCACCAACCAGCCCCCGAGGTGGGTTTTGGGGGGAGGGGCAGGATCACCCCCTTTTTCCGTCACGGCGGGGGGATTAACCTGGTGTTTTCCCATAGATTTCCTAAGGATGCAGGATATTCCCGAGGAGGTGGAGAGCAGCCAGGAGCTGAAGGACGGCGACGGGGGCTCCTCTGATAGTTAGGAACCAGCTCCAGCCACCCCCCCAGCACCCCAAAACCATGTGGATCCATATGAGGAGCACTGGGGACAGTGGGATTTGGAAGCTGCTGTTCCCATGGGAGCCTTACGGAGCTGGAGGGGGGAGTTTGGGACCGATTTTGGGGTCCCCCTGTCTCTGCTGGGATCTATTTATTTATTGTGATGGGTTGGGGGATCCCAGCATGGGGCAGGATGCTGCCCCTACTCCCCCCAGTTTTGGGGGTCCCAGGGTATGCAGGCACCGGGCCATGGGGTTGGGGTCGGTTCTTGGTTCCCTTCAACTTAAGTGTAAAAAGCACCAGAAAGGAAGGAAAAACAAGTGAAAAATCATTAAAAAGCTCCATTTGGACCCAAAATGTGCAGGGGGGGAGGGAGCCCTGTAGGGGGAGGTCGTGCTGTGCGGGGTGGGTCTCAAACAAATACGAGGCGGGGGGTCCCCATATTGAGTTATGTGACCCCCAAAGTGGGTTATGTGTCAACCCCACATTGGGGTGTCTGTCCCCCAAAGTGAGGTGCGCGTGTCCCAAATTGAGATGTGTGTCCCCCTCAAAATGGGGGGGAGGGGGTGTCCCTCATATTGGGGTGTCTGACCCTAAAATGGGGTGTGTGTCCCTCATATTGGGCTGTGTGTCCCCCAAAGTGGGATGACAGGGACTCACGGGAGGTCACAGAGTCCAGTGCAGGGTGATGGACACCCACATCCCGGGTGCTCGCTGCTGGTGGAGGGGCCGGGGAGGGGACAAGACAAGCCCGGGCTGAGCCGCGGGCGTGGGGAGGTGACGGGGCGGAGGCTGCGCGTTGGGGCGGCAGCACCGGCACCCACAGACCTGCAGCGGCTTCGGCGCAGCACCGTGGGGTCCTGGGGGTGTCCCGGGGTCTGTGTCCCCCCTACCACCATGAAGAAGATGTTCTCCTGCTCCAGCTCGCAGGTGGCGGTGAGTCCCAGCACACCATGGATGTAGGTATCGGCGAGCACTGGGCCCCGCTGAGCACCCACGGGTGCTGCCGTGGCAACCCCGTGGGGCTGGGTGGGATGCAGCCCTTCCCCCACCCCGGTCCTTTTTGCGATCCTGGATTCAATCCCAATCCTAACCCCAGCTCCCATCCCAGCCCTGGTGGCAGCTGCATCCCAGACCCAGTGCTGGTACTGATGCCGGCTGGTCCCGATCCCAGCCCCGATGGCGAACCCAATCCCAGTTACAGGCCCGATCCCAACCTCAGTCCAGCCCCAATGTTGGCAGCAGCCCAGACCCAAAGCTGGTCCCGATGCTGGCTGCAGTCCCAGCCTTGATCCCAGCTCTAGTGCTGGCTGCAAACCCAATCCCAACCAGCCCTGATGCTGGCTACAACCTGGACCCAACGCTGGTCCCGATTCTGGCTGCAAACCCGGCCCCAATGCCTGCCCCAGTACCAGCTACAATCCCAGTCCTGACCCCAGTGCCAGCCCTGATGCCAGCCCAAATTCAGCTACAGCCCCAGCCCTGACGCCAGCCCTAATGCCAGCTACAGCCCCAACCGCAATCCAGCCCCCAGCTGCACTCCCAGTCCTGACTCCAAGGTGGCTGCAATCGCAACCCCGATACTGGGATTCTCGGCCCCCGATGGCGGTGCCCGTCCCGGTGAATATTCCCAGACCTGATGCCGCTGCCGGTCCCGAGCGCCGGTCGGTGCCACCACACCCCGCAAGGCGGCAGGGCCGAGCCCGACAAACCAGCCGGGCAGGAGCAGGCTGGGGCACGCTCCGGCCTCGCCTCTTCTTCCTGGCTGCCCCCGGGGCCGGGATCCGCCGGGATTCGCGACCCCATCCCTGATGGAGCCCCCCAACAAGAGGAGAAACTGAGGCACATCTCCACGTCGCTGCGGGGAGCAGTCATTGGGACACACCACACACCCCTCCCCCCTCCCAGCCTGTGCCTCAGTTTCCCCTCGCTGCCACCATTCCAGGTGGAAAGCTGGAACAAGCAGGACCAGAAGCTGCTGGAAGCGGTGGAGAAGGGGGACGTGGGGCGTGTGGCTGCACTTGCTGCCCGCAAGACAGCGCGTCCGGCCAAACTGAACGCTGTGGGGCAATCCGCGTATGTCCCCCCCAACAGGGGACACCATGGGGAACACTGGGGTGGCAGGGGATAGAGCTGGGTCGCAGCCACCTCTCACCCTCCTCCAGCTTCCACTTGGCTGCATCCAAGGGTCTCACCGAGTGCCTGACGCTGCTGCTGGCCCGTGGGGCACCCGTCAATGAGAAGAACGATGATGGTAAGAGAACACTGTGGAGACACCCCATAAAGGGGGACACCCCATGGAGACAGTGTCCGGCCCCTGAGTGATGGTGATACTCATGGGCTGAGTGTACGCCAGACCTGCACGCAGGGGCTGCAAGCTTCAGGGCAGCATCCCTGTCCTGCAGTGTCATGGGGTGATGTCTCCAAGGTGGGGTGTCCCCTGGGGTTGGGGGCTCTCCCCCGTATCCTCTCGGGTGCTGGTGCCCAGCCCGAGGGTGTCTCCTTGCAGGCAGCACCGCGCTGCATCTGGCCACCATCGCCTGTCAGCCCCAGTGTGTGAAGGTCCTGCTGCAGGTACAGGGATGGGGCTGGAGACAGGGGAAAGGATGGGGACAAGGACAGGGCTAGGGATGCAGAGGGGATGGAGCTAGGGATGGAGATGGGGGTAAAGATGGGGACAAGGATCTGCCCAATGTGTCCCCCCCAGTACGGTGCCAACGAGGGCCACGTGGACGGGCAGAGCCGAACCCCCCTGCACTGGGCTGGTGAGTGCTGGGGGGCCCAATCCAGGCTGGGCTGGGCTGGGGGGTCCCTGAAGGCTCATTCAGGGTTGGGGATGTCCCAGTGACTCCCAAAAGAGCCATGTCCCCCCCCACGCTGACACAGCCCCTGCAGCCACCTCAGGCTGCGCCTCCAGTGTCCTCCTGCTCTGTGACCATGAGGCCGTCCTGGATGTCACTGATGCAGTAAGCGAGGACCTTGGGGACATGTGGGACCCAATGGGTGCTGGGGGGGGCGCTGACAGCACCTCGCGTCCCCCCAGCATGGGCAGACCCCCCTGATGCTGGCGGCGAGGGGCAACCATGCTGCCATCTGTGCCCAGCTCCTGCAGCGCGGCGCCGACCCCAACCTGGCCGACAAGGAGCAGAAGTGAGTGTCTGTGGGGACAGGGGACACTCGGGGTGACGGGGGTCCCTGTGCTGTGCCCCATGTGCAGGGCAATGACTTGACGGTGCTTGGTGCATCCTGGGATGTCCCCTGGCTCCAAGGGAAGAGTGAGGGGAAAGGGGTGGCATTGACCACCGTCATGCCACTGTGCCACCATGTCATTGTGCTGCCTGCCATCATGCCACTGCACCAATGGGCACCTGTGCCATCCTGCCACCATGTCACTATGCCCTTGGGAACCCATGCCATCCTGTCACCAAGCCATTGGGCACTCACGTCACCAGGCTACTATGCCACTGGGCACTCATGTCACCATGTCCCCGCTCCGCAGCACAGCCTTGGCTCTGGCCTGCGAACACGGCAGCCTGGAGTCGGCCGAGCTGCTGCTGAGCCATGGGGCAGCCCTCGGGGACGCAGGGGACGAGGAGCGGTGGCTCCACTTGGAGCAGAAGATCCCCAAAAGCGCCCTCCGGCGGCTCCTGCGCCGCGCTCGCTGCAGTGGGCGAGGTGAGTGTCCCCCCTCCACCTCCCCCTGCCCCTGGCACCCAATCACCATCACCCCATCACCGTCACCCACCACCCGGCTGCTTGTTTTAGGGGGGAAAGGGATGAAAGCGGGACAAATGGGATCGTTTCTTCTCCTCCCGGCAGAGAATGGTGCTGGCTGCACCGGGGACTCCAGGCCGCAAACAGAGGGGACCCCGGGCAGTGACAGTGAGGAGGAAGAGGATGAGGGCAAGGATGAAAAGCAGCAGGATGGGAGCGATGATCAGCGGCTGCAGGAGGAGCTGGAGAGGAAAACCCGGGAATACCAGTGGCTGGAGGCCACATCCAGCAGCATCCGGCAGCGGGTGCGGGAGCTGGCGCTGCTCCTGCCCGGAGCCGGGGATGGGATGTTGGATGAGGATGAGGATGGCGCCTGCCTGGCCCTACTGGTGCAGCACATGGAGGAGCTGAGGAAGAGGGTGGTGGTCGAGGGTGAAGGACACCAACCAGGGGGGCCATGTCCCAGGGCCGGGGCTGCTGCGCTGGTCCCATTCCTGACCTGGCTGCAGGATGAGTGCGCCCGACTGCGGGAGGTGAAGGTGGGAGCCTTCACCCGGAGCAAGGGGCTGCGGAAGGAGGTGGAGGAAGCCTTGAGGAGCAAACTGCACTACGAGGTGGTGTCGGCCGAGGCCGTGCGGAGGAGCCTGGCCGCTTGGGAGAAGTTGGTGCTGGGGCTGGAGCAGGCGCTCAGCCGCGCCGACGAGGCCCACGCCAGGATCCTGGAAGAATCCCGCGTCCTCCTGGAGACCCTCGAGAGGGAGCTGCCGCAGCCGCTCAATGGGACGGCGGCGCCTTCCCAACCTCCGGAGCCGGTCCCGGGTGGGAAGAGCCGGGAGGAGCAGCCGGGAGAGGGTGGGAGCGCGGAGAAGGAGATGCAGGAGCTGAAGGAGAGCAACGGGATGCTCCTGGCGGAGCTGGCGCGGCTGGGGCGGGAGCGGGAGCGGCTGCAGGAGGAGCTGCGGGGGCTCCGGAAGCGGGACCCGGAGCTGGAAGGTGCCGCGCAGGGGGAGGTGCGGAGGCTGCGGCGGGAGCTGGCGCGGCAGCGGCGGGAGCTGGCGCTGCTGCGGGATGGGGTGGGCGAGCGGGTGCGGGAGGCGGCCGGGGACGCCGGGGCCGGTATCCTGCGGGAGCTGCACCACAAACTGGACGGGCTGGTGCGGTCCCAGCAGGAGGCCTTGCAACTCATCACAGAGATGGAGGGCGAAGGTACCCCCACAGCAGGAGCCCCCGGCAGCGATGGGGGCTCTGTGCCCGCGGTACTGGCCGAGCTGGAGGAGGCGGTGGCTGAACTGGTGCTGGCAGCGGGTCCCTGCGTGCCGCCGGCGCTGCAGCGCTTGGCCGGCTCCGTGGCTGCCCTGCGCGACGGGAGCATCCCCCCCGGGCCTGCGGGAGCAGCGGGCGATGCCGAGCGCTGGCGGGAGCTGGCGGCCGAGGAGGCGAGGGCCAAGGAGGCGGCGCTGGGCCTGGCGGCGGAGCGGGAGCGGGAGCTGCGCGAGCGCGCGGACGCGCTGGAGCAGACCCTCGGCAGCCTCCGGGACAGGGCCGGGGAGCTCGCCAGGGCCTGCCGGGACAAGGACGGGAAGGTGAGGCCGGCACCGACCCCTTCCCACCGCCATTCCCTACCATCGCCGTTTCCTTCCCATCACTGTTCCAAACGCCGTCCCCTTCCCATCACCATCCTCTTCCCATCACCATCCTCTTCCCATCATTTTCCTAGTCCTTCTTCCATATCTGCTCCCATCCCATTCACATCACCATTTCCATCACTGTTCCCATCCCATTGCTAATTCATTCCCATCACCATCCTCTTGCTGAGGCTGTCCTCATCATTGTCCCTACCATCATCCCCTTCCCATCACTGTCCTCATCCTCATTCCATTTCCGTCCTCATTCACCTTGTATATCCATGCCCATTGCCTTCCCACCCCTATAACTGTCCCCTTCCCACCACCATTCCTTTCTCATCACTCTCCCCATTGCTAACCCCTTCTCTTCTCATCGCTGTCCCCATCCCTGTCCCAGATGAAGAAGCTGCTGGTGGAGACGGAGAAGCTGTCGGCCGAGGTGCTGGGGCTCCGCAGCCAGAGTGCCCGGCTCCAGCTCCAACTGGAGGTGGGTGACAGCATCCACGGGCCCCTCGGACCCAGCACCCCACCTCTACATCCTCCTCCTCCTTCTGCTTCCCAGGTCCAGCAGAAGAACCACCGGGACATTGTGGCCATCTACAGGACCCATCTGCTCAACGCTGCCCAGGTGGGACCCCGAAGCCCTGGCTCCAGGGGAGCAGTTCCAGCTGGAACGCTGGGCAACACAGAGCTCAGCACCCACTTTGGATCCCCGTTCCCTGGCAAAGCTCTTCCTCCCGCAGGGATTCATGGATGAGGGGGTGCATGCCATGCTGCTGCGCATCCTGCGCACCCAGGGCTGACAGGCAGGATCGGCCCCACAGCTCCCACTAAGGCATTAAATGGGCAAAGCTGCCTGGTCCCATCCCGTGTTCCCTGTCCCTGGCTGCATCCGCCTGCAGCAGCGGGAGGGTCCCGGCTGGGAGTGAGGATCCTGCTCCATGGGGGTACCTGGGGTGTGTTTGGGAGTCAGGCCAGGGGTGGGCATGAATAGGACTGGTCCCATAGAGTGCCATATAGCACCAAGTCCCCATACAGCCCCAAAGAGCTTCATATAGTGCCTATCCCTATATAGACCCATATAGCTCCATACAGCCCCACACAGCCTCATATAGGCTCACACAGCCCCATACAGCTTCATACAGCCCCATACAGGCCCATATAACAGCAGTCCCCACACAGCCCCACATAACAGCAGCCCCCACATAACAGCAGCCCCCACACAGCCCCCACATAACAGCAGCCCCCACACAGCCCCCACATAACAGCAGTCCCCACACAGCCCCCATTGGACGCTGCCGCCCCCTCAGTTCCGCCCCGGGGGCGCGGCGAGCGCAGGGGGCGGGGCACTGAGGGGAAGTGGGCGTGGTCTGGTGGCGCAGGCGCGGTGCTGCGCGGCGATGCTCCGTGTCCCAAGATGGCGGCGGTGGAGCTGGAGTGGGTGCCTGAGACGCTCTATAACACGGCCATCTCGGCCGTGGTGGATAGTTACGGGCGGGCCAGGCGCCGGGACATCCGTTCGCTGCCCGAGAACATCCAGTTCGACGTGTACTATAAGGTACGGGGAGGTGGCGGGGGGCCGAGCGCGGCCGGGCCCGGCGGGGCCTGGGGGAGGTGGAAGGAGAAGTGGGCCGGAGGAAGATTGTTCCGCGCCCGGCCGGCTGTAGGCCTCGCCCCGAGGGGCTGGAGGTGAGGGGGCCCGGGCCGCGTCCCTGCTTCGGCGCTGTTGGCACGCCGTGGCGGAGTAGGGCCCGAAGGACGGGCGGGGGGAGCGAGGGCCTATATGGGGCTGCGACTGAAGGAGGGGAGGCGCCGGAGGAGGCTCGGGCAGGGCCGGGGTCCTGCGGCTTACCCCTCCGGTTGTGGGTGCCTGCGGTGCTGGAGCGCCCGGGGCAGCGGGAGGGAGGCTGGGGCAGCGCCGCTGCGGAGGACACGGGGAAGGGGCCTGCCCTTGGGGGCCGAGGTGAGACCCGGGGCCGGCGGAAAGATGCCTCCTCGACCTCCTTGCCTTTGGAGCCGGAGAACGGGTAGGGGCAGAACGGGACTGCGTTTTCTGTCGAAATAAATGTTTTTCTTTTAATGTATTGGAGAAGGTGATGTCAGTGGTAGAGGAAGCGGAGTTTGCCGTGCTTTGGTATCTTCTTTAATGATATGGTAGGAACCAGATGAAAAGAACTGAGACTCATTTAATGATACAGCTTATTAACTGTAAATCATTCTTTCCTAAAAGGGCTCTTTCTCATTCAGTTGCGTTTAAAATAGCCAGAGTTAGAATAAAAGGTATACTGAAATGGTCCATTAATTTCTATTGTCCACTAAATGGGCATTTCATCCATGTGCAGGAACAGCTGGAAATGAGCATCCACCGGGAGAGAAACAAAAAACCCAAAACCAAACACACAAAATAACTCCAAACAAAGAAAACCCTTAAGATGGGATAACCCTTGTTTTCTCTCTCAGCAAATTTCTAAAGACACAGGATGTGCTGAATGAAGTAATTCTTTAGATGAATCTTTATGATTGGGCATACTGGCCCCTCGTATATACACAGGGTAATAGTATTATTTGCAAGGAAGGCTGATCTTCACTGGAGACAGGAATTGTTTCTACAGCGCAAAAAGAGACATGTATGTTTTCTGTAAACTAGCTATTATTTGTCTGCCTTATACATTGGGAAACATGGAAACTCCTTTTTACCACATGCAAGCGTGCTCAAAGATAATGATGTGGTTCACATATAGCAATTATCTAAGACTAAAGATATGGAGCTTATAACATGGAAGGATATTTTTGAGTTTATTTTTAACTCTTGTTAGGTACCACCATTGACAATAAACTTTCTTGGCATTGCTTGTCCTGGTGTTCATTCAGATGAAAGGATGGTGCTTGGTGGCTTTTAAAAGCATAAAACCAAACACCCCCCATACATACTTGGCATGTATTGGTACATCCAAGTATGTATTATTCCCAGATTGTTTAAAAACCTCATCTGTGTGTGAGCATAATAGATCATTGATTTCTTATCCTTTTATTAGCACTCTTCCGTGGTTGTGTTCATTCAGAACCATGTGGAGCTGTTCCATGATAGGCTGAGAAAGTCAGGGCTGTTCAGCCTGGAGAAGAGAAGGCTGTGTGGAGACCTCAGAGCAGCCTTCCAGTATCTGAAGGGGGCCTATA